>JABSTB010001095.1:0-18775 GCA_013756995.1 Neonectria neomacrospora | reverse complement strand
ACAGATATCCTAGCTTTAGTCAGATGACTACAAAACCCCTCTTAAGAAAAGAGGGGGCCGGAGGCATCCCTGATCAAGAACATCATCATCTTTGGGGTCCACATCGTATTGATCCCTATCGTTGTGATCGAATTTGCCGTACGCGATCCAACACATGGTATATATCTCTCAGCATATTTACTTGGGTCTATAAGCATAATTAAGAGAGCAACCTTACCCTTTCTGTGGAAAATTAGATCATAGTGCCAGTTCGGTTTGAAGGGTACTTGCATGATGCTTTCTTAGTGACTTGAAAACTTACGCCTCTTAGCTGTAATTGGGCGACCGACACGTGCTGAGATATTTAAAGTGGACTTCTTTTCGTCGCAGAGATGTGATTATGACAGGTCAGCTTTTTAGTAGTTAACGAGAGTTGAATTGAACTGTCTAATGTATTCCTCATAACCCCTTTTGTCTAGCCAGGAGCCTCAATTCGGGCACCACTTGCGTGGCATGCATTGAATTTGATGTCGGCGACTAAGCTATCTAGGATCGCGGTATCAACGTCGGTGCCATTGTCTGGCCATCCATAGATGAAACCAGAACCAAGGAGTTTGGCATCGCCAATGGGCTCTGCAATGTTAACTATTACAGTACCGGATGCGGACCGTTTCTCTTTTCCCAGTGCTCCTGCGACGGTAAACACCGTCAAGAGGAGGGCTGTTGTAGTTGTTTCCTTCGTATTTTATGATGAACTGATTTTGGTTGAACAAACGATGTTTTCGGCTTGGTAATGTTTATTTGAACCCTTAAACAGACATTGGATGACAATGTCAATGGGCTCTTTCAGGGTAGCTTACTTGTCCGCCACCGGAGCATGTAGGCTATCAGTGCATCCTGGGAAGACAGAGAACGCAGGGAAAGAGCAGCAGCCGGATCTTCCTTGCTAGATCCTACCTAAAGTGGTGCCGGAGCCCCGGGATAATCGGTCGGCTGCTTCTGAGATGATCAAGGCTAGGGTAGTATTGGGCACCGAAAAATTTCTTTCCTGCCCAAAGCTGTTTATTTTCGTATGCGAAGTTGTCCTCGGTATTTCTCAGCCTGAGTTTACACATCATCAGAGGATGGCCTGAGAAGCCAATCGCACTGAGAAATTTGAGTACATAGACATGCCACAGGACAGAACTAGTTACCTAGACCTGATCCTAGGTAGCACAGTGGCACCAAACTATGATCTAGATGTATACCTGCTCAGCACTACTTGAAACCTAGGTCAACGTCGTCGTTCACGTTATCAGGACTTGGCTGTGAATTTTTTTTTTTGGATGGACGGGAAGATATGTTTTGTATGGGGCAAATGAAGATCGGTCTCTTCATCAGGCCAATGCTAAAATTAGCAGAGCTCCGATGCGTAATCTTACAATCAGGCAAAGTTGGTGTGATGTTGTACCCTCGAGACCCCACCGGACTAATTCTACGTTATTACTTCGGTGGAGATGCACGGACTGAGGGACAAACAAAAACCGGAAAACCAAGAGCCACATTATGTCTCGACTCAGGATAACTTCAAGGAACCAAATCATAATTTAGTAAGTATTACCCCGCTTCTCTTTCACCGTTGGGCTGAGGATCAATCTTCATGAAATGACTAGAACGTCTAAAGAAGCGACTGGTTGTGTTTGATCTAGATGGGCTTTCATCTACAGACCAAGGAAGACTCCAATGTCATCAAAATATCGCTTTCTTTTCCTAACGTCACCGCAGCTACGGTCACGGTCGCTGCAGGTAGTGATGGTGTCAGTCGGGACATTTCTAAAGCCGCCAGCCCTTTGAACAAACATGAAGGCAAGATCCTCAGTACGAAGTGGTTCTGGTGGGTATCCAATGTAATTTGTTGGTTGGGGTATTTACGATGGAGTTAACCAAGTAGGCAAACCCGGGATTTGAGCTATAAGCCGGCATAGTGGCCTAGAAGTTACCTACGATGATTTCGAGGCCTTAGCCAAGGCCTGGGAGATGACAGAGTTGACTCCGTAAATTAATCCGGACTCTTCGTGCATTTGCGGTAAGACCGCAAGTCAACTTTTTCATGCGCCAGCATAACAAGTAGTAAATTCCCTGGATCTGGGGAATTCGGTATCTGGGGCGTGAGTTTGACCCCAAAGCAGTCTCCTACCTAAATGAGCCGACGATGGACACCCCGCAGCCAAATTAATGATAAGTAGATGCAGATCGGCGAGTCCAAGAGATTGACTATCTCGAGAGGGACCTGTACCACTGCACCATACGAGGACACTGATTGAGGTTATCCTGGACACCAAGGCCGGACCGTTAGGGAAATCCTCGACGTGGAGTGGCAAACCATCCAAGAGCTGGACGGTGTTATAAGTGTGTTCTTTATCATAGAGAGATGAATAGAGGAGACCTTGCTTAAATAATGTTTCGCCACTGCCTGAATGAATGGACGTTGCACACCTGGTTATCTTTTAAAATTGACCCTATCTCGTAGATAGCACGCAATTCCCCTTGGTGGAATTGCAAGCGTGACTGTCCGCGTATTGCCTGAATCATGACGCGAGGGCCGAAACCTAAAGTCGGGGGCGGTTTGTAAACTTCCGCGATTTGTTTGGTAATCCCGCGTGGTTTATGTAAGTAGCCCGGAGCTTAGCCCCAACAGACCATTGAGGCGGATTACTATTGACACGACTAACATAATACCTCCTCGGTATGAAGTACAACACAAGCTACTGCTAGTGGGAAGAAATACAATCTGCTCACACATTGATGCTTTCTAACGCTGCTTATTGATCGCGTTCCACAGATATCTTTCGTCCTCACTTGCTTCAAGCTCGGTTAAGCGTTCATGAAGCACAGCGGACACCGGATCACTCTCTATGACTCGGGGCAATTTGTTTATTCGCGGCATTGGTTTCGAGTGTTGGGGCTCATGCCACGGTGGTCTCGTAATCATGGACCCGATTTCCCTCCACCGCCAACAGCCAGCCCATGGCTTTATAACCCGACCATTTCTCCCGTGATAATGAAATCTTCCAACACATTATCATCCATTGACAAGCTACTTTACTACCTACACTACCTATTATCAACTATTCACCATGAGTGCCCCTTCTACTATCCTGATTACCGGTGGAAACCGTGGCATAGGTCAAGGATTCGTCAAGACCTTTCTTGCCAGGCCCTCCACTACCGTCATTGTTGGCGTGCGCGACCCGGCACATGCAACCTCCAAAGCCCTCCAGAACCTGCCAAAGGCAGAGGGCACCCGGCTCATCACGGTCAAACTCGACTCGATAGTCTCATCCGACGCCGCCGCAGCAGTGGAAAAGCTCCAGAAAGAGCACGGCATCAGCTCCCTAGACATTGTCATCGCCAACGCTGGCATCGCAGCTGATGGCGCGACAGTCCGCAAGACGACGCCTGAGAACATCCACAAACACTTCCAGGTGAACGCGGTGGGCCCCGTGTCACTTTTCCAGGCCACGGCGGACCTGCTCCAGGCTAGCAAGACAGGGAACCCGATTTTCCTCGCAATCTCAACCCTTATCGGCTCCATTGGGTCTATGGAAGCTCTGGCGGGATTCCCAGCTACCCAAAGCCCGTATGGCGGCAGTAAGGCGGCACTGAACTGGTTCATCCGCCGCCTTCACTTTGAGGAGCCATGGCTCACCAGCTTCGTCTTCCACCCCGGCCTGGTAGAGACTGATATGGGAGCCGGCGCCCTCGAGGGCACCTCACTGAAACTCTCCGACCTTGGCGCCATCAGCGTTGACACCAGCGTGACGTCGATGGTTAAGACCATCGATGCCGCTACCAAAGACATTAGTGGAACATTTCAGAACTACGATGGCACAACGCTGCCTTGGTAGAGAATATCTTTAGCTCGGTCTTGCAGTCATTCTAATTAGGCTAGTCATACCTTTGGTCGTGGGTATAGTTGCCAAGTGCCTTCAATAAACACGCTATCAAGCAAAAGTAAATGCTCGCTGTAACTCATGTGAAGACCTTCGGAAAATTTGTGATTAAATAATTAGAAGTTTGATCATACTCAGGTGGTGCTGTCTCGGGCATAAGTGAGGATGGAAATTATTCTGCGCTGACGAAGTATAGAAGGAACGCAACGCCATTTCGGTGGCATGCACCACAAGGGCTCGGAGATGAAACTCGAGCACACGAGATGCATCCCAGTTTTGAAAGCTGAGCTCGTGTCGCTCTAAGCTGAGTCAGTACTGAGATCGGGCCAAGGAATCTGGGGCTAAGGCTCGCCTCGATCCTCAACCTAAGAAGTTTCAAGATTCGGGCAGAGCCGGTTGTATGGGATTGCATACTCATCCGCTTCCATTAACTTTTGGAGAAGGGTCGAACACAAGACGCTGCTATTGGGCAGCAACTTGCATGTTAGGCAGAGAGAGCCGAGAGGTGATATGAGGCTGGCATCAAGATATTCCTGTCATTATTGCCCGAAGCCTTGGGATCTGTTTTCTTATCGACAGATGGGGAATATCAGAACCGGCATATCCATATATCAGAGGACAGCTCGGTTGGCCTGGGTTGAAACATATTTGAAGGTTCTCACGCTTAACTCATGGGTCCCCAGCACGGATCGTACGTCCACATACGGCCGTGTTTAACACATTCTGCAACATGTGTTGAATGTCGCTTGCTTCTTCAAGTTGGGGAAGTCCACAAGCCTGGGTGGATAGATGATCATAAAGAAGATCAAGGGCTGATCCAAATTGCCTTTGACGATGTCTACACAGTGGGACTTTTATTAGGACCGACACGTAAGCAGGCAGAGGATTACCCTGCTGGGTTGGCTCCTTCCAGTCTTTTCATAGATCAAAGGGCATTTTGCTCCTGGAAGGCATTGAAGATGAGCCTCGCTAGTCTTTTTTAAACTCCCTAACAATTGGTAGCTGAGCTAGTGTACGAAGAAGTATATACCTACGCTAGAGGAAGATGCGCCGTAAGATAAAGCCTGAAGACGAACTGCAGAAGTCCCGCGCCTAGGCTCTGGAAGTTGTTGAGAAATCTTCCTCCTACGCTGCTTTTGATCGAGCAGCTAAAGGCTTTCATACTGCCTCGAGTATGATGAGGTTTACAACCTATTGAATGAAGTCTTCGGGCCACAGCATCTAATATATGTTAGCTCTTGGGGCGGGAGCCGCGAGCCGTTCTTCTTGAAGCCTTCCGAGCTCGCGTATGCCCGTCTTAGCTGCTGCTGCAGTCCGGATACTATGGATATTTTGATGACGACAAAAGAAACCTTTAGCTCCCATTACACCTTGATTTCTTTCTTTAAGATACTTCTCGGGATTAGGGTGCAATAACTATCGTCTGCAAAATTATGTGATATGACAATACTCGAGCAGCCAAGCTAAGACTAAGTTAACCTAAATATCTGACGGCAAACATGATCACCTCACGAGTTGTGCCACATATATCACGGACCCTTCCAGTTCGTCTTCTCCAGCCACTCTTCAAAGGTGGTCGCTCTGACCCCAAGATCCTTCCAAGACGTATCATCCTGCGGGCTTATTGTACCATAACCGATCCTATCCGGCGGTGCGTCGGCTACCCACTGCGCCATCTGCCGTATATCTTCCTCGAAGCCTTTACCAGTCACGTATGTAACAGTAGCAGTCCATTCTTCTAGACTAATGCCATCGAACCTAGCCGGTATGGCTGTGACTCTCGAAAATATTTCTGCCAAGTCTGCAAAGCGGAGTTGGGCGCTTTCGATAGGGTACGTCTTGGAGGCGGTCGTTTCCGGGCCAGCTATGAAGATAGCTGTATTGAACGTCGTTAGAAATCTGTAAGCAATCGATTTCGTTCGTGTTAAATGCTTACCGCGGGCGAATACGCCGACGTCATGCGTGGCGTCAACCCAACCTGCGAGGGCATGGCCGGGAACCGGGGGACAGAACCGCACAGTACCATCCTCTGTGGGCAGTCAGTACGTCGTTCCGGAACAGAATTATGGCGCGTCTTCAACGGTGATTAGACTTACCCTCTTTTCGGCAGTAGGTTGGCAAGAATAGGTTGCTATAGAACATCCCTTCGGTGGGCCTTAGCTTTGGCGTAATTAATCACCATTTCGGGACAACATACCTGGCACGAGTACTGTAACAGCCGTCAATCTTTCTCGTGCCCACTGCTCAATCTGGGCCTTGAAGTCGAAATGGAAGACCTTTGTGTAACGGCCGTTGCTCGCCTCCGTGATATTTGGCAGGCTGCTGAAGACAAAGTGCTTGATTCGGCTGGTCTCCGCAGCATCGATGATGTTTCGTCCTGCATCTAGCTCATGTCGGAGGTCATCCTCGGTATCGAAGGTCCTTCCCGGGAGGAAATTCTGCGTCATAGCAAATACACCGTATGCCCCATCGAAGGCGGCGAGCAAGCTATCAACATCATAGACATCACCACGTATGACGCTCAGCCTGCTGTTGTGTGAGTTCTCCGACAGCAGTCGTTGAGCTGCAGGACTCTCTGGATCTCGCGTGATAGCATGTACTTGGAAACATGTAGAAGAATCGAGCAAGGCGCGGACAACACCCGTCCCTTGACTTCCCGTAGCTCCAATCACAGCAATGATTCTGAGAGGTTGCACCGACGCCATGGTGAACTGTAGGTAAGAGTTGAGAGCTGTAAAAAATGTCGGATTCCAGTCAGAGTAATTGCTATTGAAGACTACTTTTGTAGAATATAGGCAGTTCATGTTCCGTACAGCTGACGAATGTTGCGGAAATGCGTCAAGCAGACTAGCGGAGATAGAACTCTAAAGGATCCAAGTGACCCCGCCCCCGACTCCGTCTCCGCCTCCGTCTCCGCCTCCGTCTCCGCCTCCGGTTTTGCTCCCGAGGATTGTGTCACAACCCCGATCCTCTGGCATTTTCTATTATTCAGCGTGTTGAACCTCGGAAGTCACCTGGAGAAGGTTTGATAGATCTAATCCTGCCAACCCCGGCGCGTGTGTGAGCTGGTTACCCAGGTCAAGTTCTCACGTAATTCTCCACCACACACGGGGGTCAAGCTCCTGGGTTTCCCCACGAATTGGTTTCATCCGACCGTCTACAATGTGCTACAGGGTCTAGTACCCAAAGCTTTAGGGTAGAAAGTGATGAGATGATGTTAAATTTACGGAGAGATGTGGAGATGACGTCGTGCAGTGGTCAACAGTATTGTCATTTGGGCGGTGGCGCTTGCTCTACCGACTAGGCAATAATTCATGTCTAGTTAAGTGTTGAGGTGGTTGAAGAAGCACCGTGAACTTCAATATTGCCCGCGACACTTAGTAAGAGGTCTCCTAACCTCCATGACGGGCACAGTGAATAAAGTAGATTAAGTTCCATTCTAGTACAACACACCCAAAAGAACTAAACACTTACGTTGCGGTAATTGCTGACCGGAAACTGCAAACTCTGGCTACTTGTATCATGACTCTAAGCGTAAAGAAGGGGAATGGTATCCCCCAGATTGAGCTCTAGCTCTACCGCAGATGTATTCGCAACTAAAGCAGCCGACCTTTTGGCAATTTCCTGAGCGAGGGGATCCGACTGTTGCTTGTAGAAGTCCTCGCCATCGGCAACCACGTGCTCTAGAGATGGTGCCGATGCGCGGTTGATGCTCTTCTTGGCTCCATCCAAGGCCGTCAGGGGAAAGAGGCTGAGGCGGGTAGCCAGCTTGTTGACGTAGTCGTACAATTCAGACGACGTATCAAATGCCTTGTTGATCCAGCCGATCTTCTCTGCGTCGCCAGCTGATATATCTTTCGAGCTCAAGATGTACTCCATTGCCAGTCCCCTGCCAATCAAGCCTGGAAGGTACTGGCTGCCGCCGCCGCCTGGGAACAAACCAGATCCTACCTCAGGCTGACCGAAGACTGTATCCGTTTTGGTTGCAAAGCGCATATCAAGGGCGACGAGGAACTCATTGCCCGCACCTCGCGCTCTTCCCTCGACGGCACCAATAGTGACCTGACGGAGTGTCGAGATATTATAGATGAGTGTTCCAAATGTCTCGGCAAATGTGGCTAGTAGCTCAAACGTTAGTGACGACCACAACGGATATTTCTTTCCGCTTAGGAATGTACATACGATCAGCTATGCTGGGCATGGTGAGGTCGAGATGGGCCACGAAGAATCTGGGAACATCGCTATTGAAGATGACGACCTTGGTTGCATTGTCCTTTCGGAGTCGGGACACCAGGTCGATCAGGTCATCCTGAGTGTCTTGATTCCACAAATTGACGGGGGACGACGGATTGTGAAAGGTGACACGAAGAATACTCGAGTTAAGAGCTGTTTTGAGACCCTTGTAGTTGGGAAGGGACAAGGAAAGAGCGGGAGCGATGAGGGCCGCAGCCAAAGCTAGCGAAGAGAACTGGGGGAGCAGCATTGTACAGATGGTTTGAACGAGGTAGGAGAACGATGGTGATCAGTGCAGGAAACACACCGGTTCGCCGTCTGGTTGGTTATATAAGTAGTGATTGCCTGTTACTATACCCAAGTCCGTCCTAGAAGAGAGTTGTAATGCCGTCCGGTGGGGTGATGAGGCTACCGCGATTGTTGTCATTACAAAATTAATAATTATCTCCGGGCGCAAAGTCTAACATCCTTTGTAAGCCAGGTTCATTTCCTGAATGGTGGAATCCGACGTGGATTGGGATTCTGGTGTTGCGGATTTTCGGGCGGAGTTTGCCCCTCACGAAACAATGGTCGGCTTTTGACTTTGCCCTTACTCGGACGTTATCCAATACTTGTTCCCACAGCCCAACGCGAATTACTAACCAGAAGACTGCTCTAATAATGTGCAAGTCTGTCTGCCAAGCCCTATCTGATTCCACATCTTGCCGAGAAGACCAAGTCATAATAAAACTCTTACGTATACCAAAATTTGGAATGGTGAACATGCGCGCACTCTGTGCGGCAGACTAGAGAGCCGAACAGTGTCACAAGTGGATGAGGTGGGTTAAAGCTAGTCTGTATAAGCAGACGTGATGGAATTTGGCATGTGTGACTGGACAAGTGATAGATACGATGTAATACCTTGTATCTTGATGGACGAAGTGGAATGCACAGCGCTATTCTCTCGAGGAAGAGAGTTAGAATCGGACGGCGAGAACTGAGCAGCAAGCACACAGGCGGCGCCTGAAGCTAAATAAAATGTTGATGTTAGAAGTAGCTTCTCTCACGTTTTTACTGGGGTTATGCGAAGGTCCCCTTTATTGAAGTGATCATCTTTTCTGTACGGGGCCCAATGACATGCGGTATCTACTGCCAGGAGCTAGAAGATTCGAAGAGCCGTATTCTCAATCATAGGCTCATTAAACAGTATAGATCAGCTTCCTCCCGCTAACCTTGCCCTCTCGTATCAATGAAATTCCCTTCAGCACCCCGCTCAAGCCCTGGCCGCCATCGTTGACGCTGGGCTTGTGGACCTGAATCTTCCCCTCGTCAAGTAATTTCTCGGTAAGAACCCAGAACTTTCTGGCGAACGTGAAGTCCTCCGGGTTTGCAGGGAATGGCTGACCAAACTCGAAAGCTTCGCCAATGGAGGAGTAAGCCAGCGTAAATTTGGCGGTAACCTTGTCGTTGATAGAAGCGACGAGTTCGGCAGGGATAGGCAGAAGGGTAGTGTACACGCCACCCTCATCGCCGAATGCGCCGACAGTGATCTTGGCGGAGGATTCCTTGGAAATAGTGTCGAGGGCATACTTCAGCTGCCCCGCAGAAGCATGTTTGATGTCCTGAATGACTGTCTCGGAATTGTAGTCAAAGGCAGCGTCAGCACCGAGAGACTTGACGTAGTCGAAATGTTTAGGAGACGCTGTAGTGATAACTTCGAGACCCGAGAGTTTGGCGAATTGAATGGCAAGAGCTCCTGTCGCGGTGCTGCCACCATAGATGAGGACGGGAAACTTCTCCTTGGCAGGTGCATCAGGGGTTGGAAGGCCGAGGCTTTGATACAGGGCCTGACCAACAGTAGTCACACCGACGCCCAGACCGGCAGCCTGCTCGAAGCTCACGTTGTCCGGGATGCGGACAAGCAGATCGCCTTTAGCAGTAATGTAATCGGCAAAAGTACCATCCTCGTGATGCACGGCGTTGGAGCCATGGGCGAAACCAGCAACCCGATCGCCCTTGGCCAGAGATTTAGCGACGGCAGAACCAACTTGCTCTACGACTCCAGCATAATCACAACCAATGCGGGCGCCGGGCGATGCAAAGTAGTCGATGTGGAGAACATCTGTTGGGTTGACGGCAACAGCCTTGACTTTGATGATGATGTATTCGTCTCGAAGCTTTGGAATGGATACTTTGACAACCTCGGCGTCACCGGCAGATTGGATCACAAGAGCGTGGTTGGACATTTGGATGTATATGATAAAACGAGAACCTTGACAAAAAGTCGATAATTGCCAAACTGAATCAGTCAGTGAGCTGAAACTGCTTATTATAAGTCAAGCAGGCTTTGTCGTCACCACAAACCAGTAGTCTAATCGTTCTAGTCGATAAATCAGACCCGCTAAAGAGGAGGAGCAAGTAGTAGTGTGTTCAGAAGAATGACTAATTGGACAATGGTCTTTCTCTATTATGTCAGTCCGCCGATTCGGCGCTGCATCAGGCCGTTGGGTTCACTAAGTCCAATTCTGTGCTGTTAGGAGCTTCTGCTTGCCACCAGATTCTTGGTAGTGCCCGCTGTGGTGTCACTTTTGGGACAATGGTCTCATGCCATACGAGCCACTCCATTGCCTACGATGAGAAACTTGAATTGCCGGGTTATGAGCCATTTCGCGAAGCAAAATATGAGCTCATCCGGACGTAAATACGCGGATAGCCGGCTAGCTTCCAATCGGCTGTTTACTTAATGGACCCCGAGACGACTGTAAGTAGTTTACTAAAATGATCCGCTCCAAAACGGGGACGGATTGCGTGCTTCATACTTCGTATCCAGAGATCTTGCTGATTGTGAGACATATTGACGATTTGGAATCAAGGCGCGACGAAGTTGACAAGCCTGGCCGTGCAGCTCCCATCACGCCCCATCTTACTTCCACAAGAAAATTCACAGACCCAAAACAGGATAGAGGAGAATAAGTATCGCAATCGATTATTTTGATTATCCAACTTACACCACATCTTTCAGTTTCTCCTCCGATGTTCTCCTGTGCGATCTTCCCAGATCAAGAAGAGATTACACAAAGAGCTCAGGCAAGTATTCGCATTGCCTATGCAAGAACAACGACGAGAAGAAGAGAATAGCATCAACAAGAATCGAGCACAAAAGAATGCAGTGCTTGGAGCGAATGAGAAGTATAAAACTTCACCTTCAAATTTATCCATCGGCTAAGTTAGTAGAGGAAACAGAGAACATAGCGAAATGTCGTTACTAGGATGGCCTCAAGCATAACTTGTATTGTTGGATTGTCGCCAGTTTTAGATTGCAAGCCTAGTGATAATTTAAAGGAGGACCGCTTATAATGTACTACGGTGAACTTACCGCTAGTCAAGGCGAGGCAGTGAGCTGGGCGCGTATTGCTGAAAACAGCTTTGTCAACCAGGCCCAGCCTGGAGAAAATCGCCTTAAGAAGGCCTCAACTATGGGTACTTTTAGCCTAAAGGTGGGCAACCGTCAATGGGTTTATGCACAGGACATTAGAGTCAGCACTCTAGCCCGAATTAGTTAACACTGGACATCACTCGGTTGCTCTCTAACAAGCAGCATCTTCGTTTTGATGTATATTTCCACAGTTGTAGCCTTTAACAAGGAGCCAAGCCCGTTTAAAGCCTGTGGTAGTCGCTAACTCTCTGTTTGATATTAGCGCTGAGTCTCAGATGATCGCTTCGCTCCATGGTGCCGCCCGAGACATTAGTGCGACTTGGTGCAGGGGTAGTTGCGACGAATGCGAAACTCAACCTATCGTATCCTAAATGGGAGAAAAGAAAAGTCCTTCAAGCTGCACCTAAGCAACTATTTAAACTTGAAGCTGCTGCCATGTTAACAAGAACCCAGCAGTCGACTCTCCATCTCTGTTTCCTTCGCCCATCTTTTCGCTTCTTTCAGTGGCTGCCCATCTATTCATCTTTCCACTCGTTTGATTCAGCTCATTCACCATCTCATTTGCATCATGAAGTTTTCTTTCATCCTCCATCTTGCTGGTGCGGCCTCTGGCATGTCTATTCGGCCTAGACATTTCGGCGGAAACGGCGGTTCCAACAATGATAGTGCTGTCGAAGGCAACGTTCCACAAGACGACACCAGCAATGGTGGCAATGATGGAGCAGCAAGTGATAGTAGCTCTCCGGTGGCAGATGGCCAGACTCTTGTTCTCTTCGAGATCAATGGAGTACCAGGCAACGAATGCCTCACTTTCCGAAACAACGGTGAAATCGTCGACGCGGCGTGTGTCAACGAAGCCATCGACCGCCAGATCACCCCCTCAACTCTCAACGGCCAGGACGTACTGCGCGTCCAGCGGACCTTTACTGCTGGGTTCCGGCCAGATCTTGTTGATGTTCAGGCTTGCATTGGCTTCAATGGAACAGCTTTCCGCGCCGAGGACTGCAACGGGCAAGACATTGATTTTGTCGCTCTCAACAACGGCCAGCTCACGACGTCGAGCGGTGCTTGTGCTAGCGGTCATGATGACCTAGCCCAAGTGACGGTTGATACTACGGGGAACACATGTGCGACCTATACAACTACTGATGTTGAGCCCGCAACCGCATGAGAAAGTGCTGTTTGCGATTGTTATCCGGGGAGTTGTGATTAGTGGCTAGAAGTAGCTGTAAATTCGACAAGCTCGCAGGTAGGGGCAGTGGTTGGCTAGGTCTTGGGTAGATGAGCGAGCATATTCAAATCAATAGTCGTGGGCTTCCTGACGTCGTGACATATTTTGGGAGATTGACTCAATTCATGTTTGAGAATTAATTCTTCAAGCATAGTCAAACTTCCCCTACATCTTCCCTCGTTTCGAGAAGGATTATACAAAAGTAACCAATAAAACACACACATTCTCATAGCGGTTTATATGATTGGGAGTAGACTCAATACTGAAAGTCGTTGTACCTTAAATTTATAGCAACTACTCATCCTAATGCCATTACAGGGACACGAAGAAGAATTATACAAAGAGAGATCTCCATTGATAGGTCCCTTAGTCTAAGATCTAACTACTAAGAAATCCATCTAGTTTCAGATTTGGACGAGAACGCGAAAGACGAGGTCCGGTAAGTGACTACAGGCGGAGCCATCTATTATCTGAGCTCAGTCAATTGCTTGGTTGAACGCTGGTACGAACTCTCTTCTCTTCTCAGACTATACGGTTGAGCAGGCAAAGACTAGGTAGAGGAGAGATGGCCGGTGGCTAGACATGGGATGCCATTGTTCACATCTTGGGTCGGTCGAAGTCTCCTTGGTTATCACCTGTACCCGCATGTCGTATTGAAACTAGACGAGAGAAGCACAAAGGTCACGGGTTGAAGAATAGAATTCGGATGTTATATCGCAACCCTGGGGGTTCATCGCCGCCGGAACAGTTCAGGTCAGTCTAGCAGGAAGCTTGCAGAGTTTGAAGCTGAAGAAGAGCATGGCATGATACAAGAAGTTGAATCCTAATGGTGGCGTATGTGTCGTAGAATGATGTGCTGGGATGGTCTAATCAGCCACTCATACCATGTCTATTGGACTTCCTAGACAAAGACAATGGACCACTTGATCTGATGTACAGGATCGCACACCCCGACCGGTGTTTCGCGATGCCGATTTCAGGGCTACTCCAGCCCCAAGATTGAGAAAGGTTTTACTTCCATTCCAGACCCGTACATTTAACAACTGAGTCAGAGTCTTTATCCCCAGCACTAATGCTGCTCCCCAGGAGTACAGCTCCGACTCACGCCCTTTGGTATAATCTGTGAGAGCTGGGCATAAGCACTGCTCTCTAGAGACTAAAAGGTGCTTTGCCTTCTCATGGCTTCAAACTGGCAATCGAGGGGACCAGACAATGCGATGGCAATTGTATCGTATCACAATGACAGAATACTTCACTTCTACGTAGGTTACATCCTCGGGAAGGGTTAGCAGCTGCACAAAATATGGGTCTTGGCCAAATGGAAGCGAACACGACGGAATCAGTCCCGGCACTTTTATCCGAACACAAGAGAAACCCTATTAGAACTCCCCTCGCGCTATTCAAATCAGCTGTCCCCTTTTCAAAAATTTAAATATGTTCAGTTTTACTTGTACAGTCGTAGAATCGCCTGAATGTGAACCAACTAGCTTGAGACTTGCTTCGTAATCCAACGCACCGGGCACTTACTTCCGGACCTGACGCCTTTAAGTGGCTTGTCTATCCGACATCCGACGGCCCGTATATCTAGCGAACTACGCCACATGATCTGGCATCTACCATCTCATCTAGTAGGTTTTTATAGTACTACGCCCTCAGATTTCCTACGGTGATCTGATATACGATATAAACGCTCTCAGCTAACAGCCTCTTACGCCTCATAAACCTTGACCAACTGCCGACTGCGGAAGTGAAACGCTTTGCGTTAGCTAGAACTACGGGCCGTTCACATATCCTTGGAAGCCGTTAGGTAAATGCTTAGCTTGCGCCTTTGATCCAGGTGCCTCACACACCCTCATCTATCGGAATTTTCACTATCTCCGCGCGGTGTACTGAGATGGTCAGCCCCTTGCTTTATGCGGAGAAACTCCCCCCTCGCCAGTACGTTAAGTTTTAGCGGAGGCAGAGCTGACATTGAGTTTTCTCAAAGGCGCATTTCATAGCGAACGTCGTCTTTTATCCGATCATAGATTATGATGGAATGATGATTCCAGCCTCCCAAGGGACGGCTGAAACTGCCAAGATGCTTGTTCTCTTGTGATTGGGAATGCGCATAAAGCTTCATTCCGTCGGGATTTTCCCTCCTTGGTACACGTTGATAGAGCATCACCGTAGTTAACTAAATGCTTCTCAATACTTGCAGAATCAAACTCCAGCCCTTCTGAAACTCACCCCGAGCAACAGAGCAACACACGCACGGCAAAGGCTCTCTTACGACATGACCTTCAAAAAGAATTCCTACCTTATTTGGCTGGCGTACGACGGGAGGCAAGAAGCGGCCCGTCGCCTAGCCTAATCTATGCGGGAACCAAGCGATGGGACCAGAAGCACATCTTGAAAGTTGAGCGGAGGTGGCTTTTCTTCTCGGTCTCTATTTGTCAAGTACTGAAGATCGACAGGATTGCAAAGTCTAATAGTAGACTAAAGCCGAATTCCAACTGATGCAAGTGGGCCAATGTGGGTCCTGCTCGGGCTGTCGCACGAGCCGGAAACCCCATGTCTGGGAAGTCAAACGTTGTGAGTGAGTGTGACGGAAGGGGACTTATCACATAACTATGCATTGCCATACCCCGACGCAATATCCAATCAGAGAACCGCTACGAGATGAAAGCTGAAAAGCATCACAGCTTGAAGGGGAATACGGTGGTGATGGCTGAGGAAGAAGGAATGTCACATAACGCGGTAACCTAATCTCCTCAACACCAGGCAACACGGAGATCGCAATGAGACAAGACATGCAAAACCTTCACTTGAGAGAAAGAAAAAATATTCGCCAGAGCCAGTTGCGTAGTACTGAAAGGTAGATTTCACAGAGCAGGCGCCGTGATCTTCAGCCGTAGGGTCTCCATTACAACAGAGTTATCACGAAGCTCAATGCGGCACGACGCTGCTGACATTTTGCAGTTGAGAAACCTATATAAGTCCGACATCTTTCTCAATAAACCTCCAAGTCATCACAGCCTCTCAAGCCATCACTTCAACAGCAACCAAAAACATCCACTCTTCTCAAAAGCCCCCCAGCTACCACTGCAAATATGAAGGTCACCGCCATTCTCGCCCTTCCCGTCCTGGCTCTGGCTGCGGCGACCCCTAAGATGGAGGAACGCCAGCTTACTGGGCTTCCTGGGCTCCCACTTGACCCAACCTGCCTCGCAGGCATCTCTGGTATTTCCGCGTGTGTCTCTGGTGGAATCCACCCGGGCACACTCCTGACCGACCTTCTTGGCTGGTAGGTATCCCCTAAAATCTTGATTTCTTGGGACTCTACCGGCGGCCGACAACCTTTAATGAGTGCTAATATCTTTCATCTGACAGCCCTATCCTCATCGTCCTTCAGGCTCTGGATTGTATCATCGGTGGTCTTGGTGGTGGACTTGGAACTAAGTAATCGCCTTACCTACATCGACAAATTTCTTTTCATCCCATGACAGTGGAAAATGAGCCCATCAACAGAATGCACAATTTGGGGTTTACGAATGGGGATATTCGTAAATTAAGCTGCTCTTGAGATAGTAAAGGGATTGAAGGCAATTGCTACTCGAAATAGTAAATAAACGTGGTGCAAGAATTTAGCCTGTTTGCTATCGTGAGGCTTCCAATATGAAGTATAGCCGTGGGTCGTTGAGACTTGACATACCTTACTAGCAGTCAGTCTCTGGGGCACTGATATCACTTTATAGAAGATTAAAGCTCGCAGAAAGTGTTGAGGATGATATATCCTTTCCTGTCTTGCCGTTTGCGGACAATCGAGTACGAAAATGCAAACTCATTACTATGACATTTAGTAATGTCATAATGTAATTAGTGCAACGCCCCACCGCACACCTGGACTGTAAAGTATTGCGAATTCTCCCGTAGGTTACTCAGAACAACATCTGACCATCTGGCATGGAGTAAACCTGAGTTAGCACCAAATGAATGTCAAACAATAACGTGCATGATGACACAGGGTTGCTAAACAAGCTAATTGGCACAGCATACAAGGAGTCGAAGCTGCACCATTCCAGTAACGTGACCGTGTGACGTTACGTATAAGGTATTAGCTTCTAGGCTCTCACTCTAGATCATGGGAAGAAAAGAATGGGACTGGGAGGGGATGAGATTGCTGTTTTGGATGAATTGTTTTAACTAGCAAGCCCCAAACGCGTAGAAACCGCCAACACCTGACAATTTCGTACAGTTTTAATAAGTGTAGACTACACGAGCAACAGAGCCTGACGTAGCCCCTGCAATTGCACTTAACGCGTGTTATACTCCGCAGTGACCTGTAGCCCCTCAACCCGCATTATCAACCAACGTGCGTGCCGATGGTGAGGTCAAACAATGGAAGATGTCCAACACCCCGTGAGTACGGGCGCTGATGTAGCATCTGGGCTACGGCTTGGCACTCTTATGGCTAGAACATCCAATCGCGTAATATGTCGGATTATCCGAATTGACCAAAAGGAGCGTCTTGGTTACTTAGGCTGTTGTTTATCAGGGTATACATCTGACACCTGACATGGTGACGTAATAACTCACACATGAGGGACGTTAAGGTTATGCACAGTGCAAAACGGAATCGAACCCAGTTTGCAGATCAAAACGGTGGTCTTGCAAACTCTTCTTGCTTCCTTTCCTAATTATGCGGAGGAAAGAACTACTTGCTGTAACAGACCTTGTGGAAAAAGCTCGAGTCAAGCGCTTCCTCCTCGAGTCCTAGCCAGAGCTTCACAGCTTTCACGTCCATTCAAGAAACCACAAACAACACCATTGATCAGGTCAGTGTCTACCTTTCGGCACTTCCAAGTGTACGCAAACTAATTGCATCGCGGTGTAGATGGCAACGCTTCATCCAGCAAGACATTCTAATACACCTGCTGACGAGCCTCTTCGGAGGGACCTGGCCCAATGTCTCGATAGTAAGGCTCAAGCCGAGCTCGAACTCGAACAAAGCATTGTCGATGAAATTGATGGCCACATTCACAGTGCCGTCCAAGGGTTCTTCGAAAAGTACTTCAAAGGCAAGTTTTGGAGTTCCTCGGTCGAGCAAATCATCCGACACGCGACCCAGGAAACCCCGTGTGGTGTTTCTGAGCGCTTCTTGGCATCTTCCGGTGGACGGAATGTATTCCAATCGCAGCCCCCGGGACAGAATAGTGATTCTGCTCTTCAGGGTGTGGCACAGTGCTTCCTTGTGCCCGCCAAGTCTGCACAGGAGGGAAACTGTGGTTGGGCAGATGTCCAGGTCGTCGGACAATTCCAAGTGAACGGCACTAGCGATGAATACGTGAGAGGGTTCCTACGACTGTACGTTTACGCTCGAGAGGTGTTTCGAAGCCAGCCGACGCGTCTCTTCCTTCACGGCTTCTATGTTTTCGGTTCCAACATAGAGCTTTGGATGTTTGATCGATCTGGATTGTATAGCTCCGAGCTATTTAGCGTCCATGACATCGAACGGCTGATCACTATTGTCACTGGCTACACAATGATGAGTGACGCCGAGCTGGGCATCAGCCCGCTCATCCTTTTAGACGACATAGAGAGCTATGTATTGATCGAGGGTGATGGTGATCCTGCGTCTAGAGTATGCAAGTATTACCTAGATAGTGCGCCAATCGCATTCCCGCAGAGAATCGTGAGCCAAAGTCCTACTTGCTACCGCGTAGGGCGATCAGCTTCCAAGAAGAGCGAGTTCGTGCTGAAACTTTCCTGGAGATCGAACATGCGATGTGCAGAGGAAAAGGTACTACAACTTGTCAAGCATCGTAAGGTCTGGGGGGTGGTGCAGTTGCTCAACCACCGATACATCGAGACCATTTCGAATCTCCACCAGGGCCTACGGATTGGGGGACCCAAAGAGCTTTACCCTGGCACCACCAATACTGCATCAGGCACAGTGCAGTGTGAGACCAAGAGCACCGGTAATGTGAACGATGCATCGTTCAC
>JABSTB010001094.1:0-24304 GCA_013756995.1 Neonectria neomacrospora | reverse complement strand
CCACCGTCCAGCGTCCATTCAGAATCCGCCTCTCGTGCTCGCAGCTTGCTGGCCAGGAAAGACCCGACGAACCCCCCCCCCATCAAGTCCATCGTCCCCCGAGTCCACTCCTCAGTTCCCGGCCCCTGGGCATCTCTGTAGTGGCCCGGACCCTTCTCGACATACCACCAGCACGGCTTCATGCCGTATCACCAGGACGCCCCAAGATCCATCCTCCTAGTATCACGGTGCAGCATCTCGTCCCACAGCGACTCACTCTCGCCTGTCGTTGTCGTCGACCCTTAACCTGTGGCCTCGCTGCCACGGCTTGACGTTGCTGACACTGTCCCAACACCCAACTCTTCTGGGTCTTGTTCTGCTTGTTGGGCAGCTCTTCTATGCAGATAATCTGCGCGGGGCAAACGTTGTGACCATATCGAGATCATCCTCGACAAGTTCCCCCAAAGGGATCCTGTTAGCTGGTTCGCCCTTAAGCTCGAGAGACTACTCACCATCCCACCACTGCGTCCTTGGCATCCGCCCTTTCCACCGACGGCGTTTCCTCAACTCTAGTCAACTGTCGTACTGCCCGGAAGGGGATGCCGACAGCCAAATCGAGTCTTTCCAGCGAGTCGAAACCGACAGGAGAGTCTTCGATTGTTAGGTCGACCACACGGGTGCCGCTTCGTTGGGCCAACTAAACTAGCAGAAGCGCTCCCTCCATGCTCCCGAGAAGTCTCCCCGTCGACGCAACGCCTGTTCCGCTCGGCCAGCGCCGAGGAATCTCAGACCTGGCGCGAATCGCCTTAGACCTGACCTGGGCACCCAAGAGAGCAGAGGTCGACGACTCTGCCCGGTCTCGGGCATATCCCTCTCCGCCTATGTCAGGATCTCCGCCCCTTCCCTCGAAGCCATTCCAAGGGGCCGGCGAACGGGGCCAGGTACTAGGTGGCTATCCGGCTGCCAACCCCCAGGATGCCTATCGCGGAACTCCGAATCATCAATCTCCAATCGATCCCCGAGGGCCACACAATATGTCCCAATCTCTACCCAGGCTGTTTCAGCAAGAGCAGCAAGATGCAATGCCGTACCCGTATCGACGACCTGAAGACAGCTTAGCTAGGCCGGCTCCGTATCCCCAACCTGGAGTTCCGGGAATGCCCCAACAACAGGGCTATCTGACGACGGGCGGGCCCAGCGCGTCAGCACCATATCCTGCGCCCAGTCGTCTACCGGGTGCTGAAACCCAGCAAATGACCTCACCTAAGTCCCAAAGGAAGACCAAGGGACATGTGGCTTCTGCCTGCGTGCCATGCAAGCGGGCCCATCTACGGTAAGAACGTTTGTAGAATTGGAAACCCCCTGTACTGAGTAGCTGACCCAGTCGATAGATGTGACGGTACGTACAGAAGAACATTTTCCTGCCTCCTCGATTTCCCACAATGGTCATTATGCGTCGAGTCCGACACCCGAGTCCGGCAACACATCAAAAGGGTGATATCACCTCTAGCCGAACCAAGCTGTCCGGGGAGGAAGTTATCATCCTATAGATGGCCGACCATGCACTCTTGCAGCATGGGAACAACGCCCATGACTTGTAAAGGGTGTGGCGCGCCGAGGGGCCTATTTCAGGCCAGAAACCTTGACCAGAACGCGGCGACGATGAGTTCACTAGCTGATGTCGAAAGGGCGGCTGCAAGTATGGCGTTGGGAGACTTGTGCTCTGCGAGAAGTGTGGCCTCGAGGACTGATGATAATGCTTATTGAGCTGCCTACACGGCGAGTGCCGTTGCCAATAAGCAGATTCATCTTCGTGTTCTGAAACTTGTGCTGATTTGTATTGTAGCCCAACGACCTTGTTCAAGATGCATTACAAACGGAAAGGAGGACTCATGCGTTGATGTTCAACATAAGAAACGAGGCCGCCCGCGCTTGAGAGACGATCGAGACACGCGGTATGATCCGTCTCGGTTTTCACATCCCCAGGATGCAGCTGCGAGACGACCGCTGAGTATATACCCATCTGGTGGCGTAATGGGCCCAGGGTAACATACTCACTTTGACAGCATGGTTAGATGGAGTGCTAACTGCCGAACAAGTGATCCGATGCCTCCCCGATACCTTGAACGGGCTCCACCTGCGGATTCAAATATTTATGCGGGACCCTCGTCGATTGCTGCTCGGGTGCCGGAGCCCGTGGCGTTCTTGAACATGAAGATGGAATTTGCCAAAGTGTCGCCAGTGTTTATGGATGCGATTGGTGGTGCCAACATACAGGGACGAAATCTCAGCGATGTGGTGGTACCGGCAGAACGAGAAAAAGTGCTCGGAATTCGAAGTCAGCTCCTCGAAGAGCAAACGAGAAAAGAGCCGAACTACCTCCCTCCGATCCTGGCCAGACTCGACCATATCATACAGGGACTTGGTTTCAGCGCAGAGGAAGTCGGGCGGTTCCAGCTTGAGCGCCAGGAGTACCTGACCTTTAGGACGTTTGATGGACAGACCAGGCAGTACCCTATTCGCCTGGGTCTTGCGAAGGAAGGGTCCATCTATTTCGTGGTGTTGGTGTTGAGCCTTGCAGCACGACATCCTTATCCACAGGCTCCTTCACCTCTTTTCCGCGACGCTGCTCAAGTTTACAACGCCCCGCAAGCCCCCCCTGCGGCTTACGGTCAGCGAGCCCCGGTGTCTGCAGCGTTCGATCCAGCACGTCAGAGGTTCAGCGAAGGCCCGCTTGGATCCCGGCCACCAGGTCCATCAACGCAACTGCCACCAAACCCAGCTCCGGGGATGGGGGTCGGGGCTCCCTCGTATGCCCCGTCACCGAGCCGTCAAGAATATCCGGGTCCGACTTCATACCACATTCCTCGAAGCGAACTGACGACGACGATTCGACCTCGACCGCAACCGCAACCGTCATTTCAGCTACCGCCAATTCGAGCACAGCAAGACCATGGCGAGCACCCTGGGGAGCGGACCTGGTCTCGTGAGGAACGACCGGGCAGGGTCGACATCGGAGGGCTGATTGAGAGGCCGGATGCGCCAGGACAACCACGATAGCACCGCGATCGTCCCATTTCTGGGCTCTCTATCCAGTGACCGGGCAAACAACAGCAACTCGACACTCCAAGCACAAGAAACTCGGTCCCACTTGGAACAAGCGCATGGTTCGTCCAGTGTGTTTTGGTCCTTTCGGCTGAATCGTGTGTCCCGTTCGAAAGATGATGCTTGTATAATAACCGTCTTCGGAGAGGCATCGCATAATATATGCCAACCCTTTGTGGAGATAGGGGCGGTAATGGAGAGGTTTCTGTGGGGGAGGATACTTTTTGGGCATTTCAGCCGACGGCGTTGGTGGCGAATGTAGCCGCATATGTTGATTTTAAGAGCCGGAAAGGTGATTAGACGGATCCGAACTGTCTAAATGGACGGATCTGTACGATAATACGTGGCTTGGCGCCGATTAGATGCCTAGGTTGGGCGGCGTGCGTGGTGGAAATAATTGTTGAGCGGCAGGCCAGATGCGACGCAGGCGATGCTCTCGGAGGGATCATAAGTTGGGGCATGCATGGCAAGCGAGAAGACGAACACAACAGGACCCGGACGCCATGACGATGGGTAATGCGAGACAAGAGAGAAATGAGGATACAAAGACAGTGAAGGGAAACGGAGAAGAGAAACGGCGGGAGATGCCTGTGGGTGTAGTCAGGATGGCTGGGGTCAGGGAGCCCAGAGGGCGGCAGGTAGGGGAATACACCGCAGTCAAATGTATAATGCGATTCACATATGATCCATTTCCTGGCATCGATCGACAATGGCGAAAGTGTGTATCCGTATGGCAAAGGGCGGTTGGCATTGGGGGTGGATGATACCCCAGAAGCATCCCACATGATCGATCGGTCGTTCTCCGAGCAGCGAGCGGCAGCGACGGAGATGACAAGGACGCGATCAAACGTACATGGACTTAAGGTGAGGCGGAAATGGGTTGAAGCGGGAAGGGGAATGGGGAGGGAAATGAAAGGGCGCGGTGCTGTGCTTGTGATACCAGTGCTCTGTACGGATATTCGTGCATGTTTGGCGCTCGCTCAGGTTGGTGAGGTGCTGCGTGCCGCGAAAAACCCATGTACTAAGGATGACCTGTATTGGGCCATGGATGGCTTGGCCCAGGGTCAGGGGTCCATGTTGAGATGCGATGATGTGGACTGTGGTGATGCTGTGGCATTAGGATTATTCTCCGATGGCGTAGCGAGACCCGATTCGCGAACGGAGCATTTTGTAGGTAACGCCAGGGTGCCACCCGATATACAAATCTAGTACATCCATACGAATACAACGGTCATTGTGAAAAGTTTGAGCGGCAAGTGTTTAAGTCTGCCACTAGGTTAAGGGAGGTAGATTGGTGGACAACAACGGCCTGGGCCGTCCGAGATATCGCTGAAATCAAACCAGTATTGTTTCTCCTCCTGGTAACTACGACGTAGACAGGTAAACAAAAAAATTCAAGTCTATTCGCGCGTACCGAATCAGGTGGTAGCACCCACTCCAGTGTATCTAACCAGTGTAAAGCCATTGTGCCAAGTGCCACAGCCATCCTATCCAAAAGCAATCGTCGAGGGTGTATACCTAAGGACCTATAATAAGGTCGATCAAAATAACAGCTTCCCTCCTCTTACAAAACGCCTAGCCCGTCCAATTCTTAAGCGCCCTGCCTCCCAATTTCATTCGCCATCATCAAATGTCTTTTCCTTTCTTACCCTTACTTGCATATTAGCAGGGCCCGTCTATTCGTTCAATGCCTCGCGGCCCGTGGGTGTCTCCTGCCGGGCAACTGCGGAGACTGCGGAGGCGGCGGAAACGGCGGACTGGGCGCCGGATTGGCGGGGCCGTTGTTGGGCGCGTCGTCGTCGGCGCTCCTCGAGATGTCGTCTCTTCCTATCTTCGCCAGCGCGGTGCATCTCTTCAATGTCGTTCCCTAAGGCGGCGTTTTGGAGGGCAGTAGTCGGGAGGGAATTGGACTCGGAAAAGCCTCCGATGCCGCGGAGAATGTCGTCGGCCTCCCGGTGACCGCCCTCGTCAATGTTGAGGACCTCTTGGATTGAGCTGACCCGTCGGCCAGAACCGATCAGTCCTTCGCGGAGACGGCTGCGGGTGAGGCGTGGATGCGCTGGTAACTCTCGGCGAGGACGGCTAGGAGGACTGGGAGGGTTGGGATGACTGGGGGGTCTTCCCGGGGATTGAATAGGGGACTGCGGGGATCCAATACCGTTGGACTGGTCAACGTCCATGAGCGACCTCGTGGGTGAACCGCGACTAGACGCGAGGGAAAGAGACATAATTAGCAACTAGATATTATGAAATGGAGGCAGGCGAGCCAGACGGAGTGGGAGCGAATATTCGTGACAGGATGATAGAGATGAACTCGGGTTCGCTTACCTGGTGGACGGCTCTGGGAAAGTAGACGTTGGGGGTTGGCCATTCATGGCTGCTTCAGACGCTGGAGATCTTCCGAGAGTGAGATGCCCCAGGGACAAGGGAACAGGTAGAGTTGGTTGCGAGGACGAGTTGACACCTTGTTGATCCATGGGTCTAAAAACTTGGGGTGGCCATCTGCGGCGACGCGGTGCGTCCGAGGCAGGATCTCTTTATACTCGAGTTCTACACAAGCCCCAGCGCCAAGCCAAGAAAGGCAGCAGGACGTGGTGCCTGTACCTATTACAGCGCCATCGTACCTGGCAGGCACTCCGATGAGGCTCGCTCGAGAAACCTGGACACGCAGACGTTCGAATGCCTATCAAAACAAGACGTGCTTGCATGCGCCTGCAGAGGCTGGGCCAAACCAAGAGAACGGGACGGGGCGAAAACGGGAGTGTATGTTATGCAGTTGGTTAGTAGCGTCTCAGCCCCCGGGGCTGAGATGGCCTGAGTGGGTGGGTAGGCTGGTGCGTCGCGTGAGGCCCGTTAGATTATTTACGCAGCCAGTTCAGTACTTGGTATGTAAGTGAGGTTGCTCGATTGGGCGGACTAGTTGCTAGGTTTGGCTGGAGAGGGAGTGGAATACTGGCGCTGGGCGGAGCGGGGAGGCTGAGTGCCCGGATATGCCTTGGAACTGAGGAACAAGTGGATTAAGCCCTGGAAGACAAGGATCTCGCAGGCTACAGTACATAATAGTAGATAACTCAGGCGGACCACCAGCGGGTTATGGTTGTCAAAGTGGTCACTGGCTGGTCGTACGCAGCAGTTGCGGTGACACATCGCACTCACTGTTTGTTCCACTCAATGAACTTGCTCAATAATGACCTCTCGTATAGGAACGAGTCCCCCAAGCCAACATCGTCAACTGAAGATGACGAGTCACCACGGCGTTGATGTCGTAGGAGCTCGTAGGGATCCAAGACTAGGAGACGCCACAAACCCGCATAAAGCACGGAGGCCGCCGGTTCTCTCGGCTGTTGTCTCGCTCTGGCTACTCATGCTCTCGCCATGAGCCACTGACCTTTGGCCAACTATTCACCGGGCATGAAGTTGCGGCTGCCTGATAAAATCAAAAGCCGGGGGCCCAGCCCATCGCTGCTCCAGTGCACTGCAATTCCTTCGCAAAGCTGCTCAGCTCGCAGGCAGACTAGGCTGGGTAACCGGTGGGGGCTAAAGGGACGCATCCGAATTGGGGTGGGATGTGCGTGCAACTGTGCATCGGCGAACTTGCAAATCGTACACACCTCCTTAGGGGATGACGGAAGCCGTCGACACCTCTTTGTTATCGCCGTCGAGCACACAGAGAAAGGCAGGGGGCTCATGGTTGAGGGATACTTGAAAGATACTCGAACATTGGGTCGAGACGCCACGGCGCTTGACATAGACTACATGTTGGCCTCCAACCTCGCATTCGCTACAACCGAGAAGTGTGGGTACGTAGCCAGTGAATAAGACAGCTCTAAACACGGCTCGGCAGACGGGGTATTGAAAGGAAGGCGCAGAAAATCCAAGACATAACCGCCACTCGTAAGTGACAAAGTGTACGGGAGTTTGGAAAGTGAGTGCGCCTGGGGCGGGCACATGCAAACCAGAGGACTTTGGTTAGGCGTCTCCAAAAGATGGATGGGCTTGAAACTGTCCTCTGGGAGATGCAGGGAAAGTCCCATGGTTGAAACAAGATGTGCGATGGAGATGGCAATGTCTTGTTTGCGTCGACGGGCCTGGACAACTGGATGAGGCTAGTTGGACGTCTGAAATTATTCGGTCGTAGCTGCGGCAGAAATCGAAGGTGGAAGTGAAAGTGAAGATACGAATTGACTGATATAGGGATTCAATCATAGTGGATGGCGCATAGGGAACGGGGACAGGGTCTGTCAGGTGAGGCTGAGAGGATTTGGTTGGTGTCGTCGTCACTCACTCGCTGCCAGCCTCCAGCAGCACAGACCCTCTCTCCTGGCTGCCTCTTGTCTCATTCCTCCCTTCTTTCTCGCTCTCTCCTTCTCCGCCACTCATCCCCTGCAACGGCAGACGAGGCGAAACAAGGCCATGCGGAATGCCGAAGGAGGTGTTCGTACACTCAAGTGCCATAGTTCACGTTGACGTTGGCGGTGGGTTAAAAGAGCACCGGGCGAACAAGGCGCCATCACGTGCCGTCGTGCGAACCTCGCGCACCAGCAACCCTTGGATTGGCTCCCCCACCAAAGACAGGTGCCAGGTCATCCACACAGACATCGATATCATCGTCAGCCCCACGATCACCGGCTTCGTCGTCGCACTTTGTTATTGGTTCATTGGTTCATGCGACGCAAGAGCTGCATTCGAGTCGTTCCTCCTCGGCTATTCAGGCCCAGCGAGCCAGTGAGCCAGAAGGGCGTGAGAGCACACGCGCTTGCTGCCATCAATCATCACTCTGCAGAGTACAGCTCGCATTGACGAGTCAGATCCGCCTCGCAGCCGACCCATGTTCGTCTTGCCTCTCACTCGCTGCTTCGAGGGGCACCCGTAAAAAAAGTGAGGCAGCTTTTGTCAGGAACGTCCGGCGGAGCTGTTGCTGCAATGCCCGATGCTATGGACATGGACACGGATGTGGACGTGGACGTGGACGCTGAACTGCATCGCGATGCAAAGACGACCAGTGGTGTCAAGAGGAAGGCCGACGGCGAACCCGAAGAGTCCCGCCCTACCCGCAGAATCAAGGCAAGCAAAGAGCATGCGTTGGGTTGGATCCTCCGCCTACGCCTTCAACTCCGCCTCGCTCCAACCTCCAGGCGCCGGCTAACTGTTCCGAGCTGTAGGCCCTCGATCCCAGCGTGGTCAATAAGATCGCAGCTGGCGAGATCATCGTCGCGCCTGTCCATGCGCTCAAGGAGCTGATAGAGAACGCCGTCGATGCGGGCTCTACATCCTTGGAAGTCCTCGCCAAGGACGGCGGACTGAAACTTCTCCAGATCACTGATAATGGAAGTGGCATCCAAGTACGCCCTCTCACTCACACCACCACTTTTCCATATGCTACCCATGGCTGACTCATCCCCAGAAAGAGGACCTGGCCATCCTCTGTGAGCGGCATACCACCTCTAAGATCACTACCTTCGAAGACCTTGCCTCCATCGCCACATATGGATTTCGAGGCGAAGCCCTCGCCAGCATCAGCCACATTGCACATTTGACTGTGACCACCAAAACCAAAGACTCTGACCTCGCCTGGCGTGCCACTTACCAAGATGGGAAACTTGCCCCAGCAAAAGCCGGCCAGTCCGCCGAGCCAAAGGGTGTTGCTGGCCGTCCGGGCACTCAAATCACCGTTGAGGACCTCTTCTACAATATTGCCGCTCGTCGGAAAGCATTCCGCTCCTTCTCTGACGAGTTCAACAAAATCATAGACATGGTAGGCCGGTACGCTGTGCATTGCAAAGGAGTCGGCTTCACCTGCAAAAAGGCGGGTGAGTCCTCAACCAGCCTGTCAATACAGGCACACGCGACTGTCATCGACCGTATCCGCCAGATCCACGGCAGTAGTGTTGCCAACGAGCTGCTAAAGTTCGAGACCTCAGAGGACCGCTGGGGATTCAAAGCTGAGGGGTACGCGACGAATGCCAACTACTCTGTCAAGAAAACGACGCTCCTCCTCTTCATCAACCACCGCTGCGTCGAATCTACCCATATCAAGAAGGCCATCGAACAGACTTACTCGAATTTTCTGCCGAAACAAGGCCACCCGTTCATCTACCTGAGTTTGGAGATTGATCCAGCTCGAGTCGATGTCAACGTCCATCCAACCAAAAGGGAGGTCCACTTCCTCAACGAGGACGAAATTATTCAGGCAATATGCGAGCACATTGAGACTAAACTTGCTGCTGTGGACACAAGCCGCACGTTCATGACTCAAACTCTCCTACCCGGTGTGAAGGTAGTCGACGCTTCTCTGCGGACGGATAGTGATGGTACCCCAGGCCGAGCAACTCCCTTGACCAAGAGGCCAAGGCGGAACTCGAATGACCTAGTACGGACAGATACGGCTGAACGAAAAATAACATCCATGTTTTCTCTGGCCGGGACCAAACAATTATCGACGTCTACAGATCCCGCAGAGCAGCCACCAGCCGTACCCGAGAACATCGATTACGAAATCATCGATCGAGCATCCGTTCCCTGCCGGCTCAGCAGTGTCAAGCAGCTGCGAGCCGAAGTTCGCGACGACATGCATGATGAACTAACAGAGATATTTGCTTCACATACCTTTGTTGGAGTGGTCGACGATCAACGTCGGTTAGCAGCCATTCAAGGAGGTGTCAAGCTTTATTTGATTGATTACGGACACACCTGCCACGAATATTTTTACCAACTTGGGCTGACTGACTTTGGCAACTTTGGCACCATCCGATTCAACCCTTCGTTGGACCTGCGGGAGCTGCTCCGCATGGCGGCCGAGGTGGAGAAGAACGCCATTTGTTCTCCCGACGAGGACTTTGACGTCGAGACCCTTGTTGATCGGGTTTTGAGCCAGTTGATTGAGCGTCGAGAGATGCTGCAAGAGTACTTCTCCCTCGAAATTTCTCCTGCGGGCGAGCTGGTTTCTATACCACTCCTCATCAAGGGCTACACTCCGCCCCTTGTTAAACTCCCTCGGTTCCTTCTTCGCCTCGGACCCCACGTTGACTGGACCGATGAGAAGTGCTGCTTTGAAACCTTTCTCCGCGAGCTTGCCACGCTGTACGTCCCCGAGCCAATGCCGGCCCTACCAGGAAACGAGGAGGATCTCCGCCCGGAGGATGTCTCAGAGGACGTCCGGGCGCGTCGCCGGCATATCCGGTACGCTGTACAAAACTTTTTCTTCCCGGCATTCAAGTCTAGACTAGTGGCATCGAGATCACTCATGGAAAGCGGCGTGCTGGAGGTGGCGAGCTTGAAGGGACTGTATCGGGTATTTGAGAGGTGTTAAGGGGTGTTCGTGTCACTGTTGTTTTGCGGCCCATGTGCTATGATAGTTGTTGAATCTGGTTCTGGCTGCGTCATGATGGGATACATAGAAACTGATCTGGCTTTCACGTACGAATGATGACATAGAGAATACCACACAAAAACCGGACTGTTACGAGGATAAGTTTCCTTCAGCTCAAGGCGTTCTATTTCATATTCCAAAAATCAATCATTCATATTTCATTACTTTTAGTGTCCTTCCCTTTTCCCCGGTCCCTACGCCTTTGGCTTGTTCTTCCGCTTATATGCCAGGAAACGACTCAAGTTTAGCACCGCCTCATCAGCCCGCAGACGGAGCTCTGCCTGTTTCTGCTTGTCGATGGCCTTGAGCGTGGTGCGCACCTTGGGGAGAGCGTCCTCGAGGTGCTTGAGGAAGTTGTCCTTCCAGAATACCTCGCGGTCGTAAGCGTACTCCTCGTTGCCGTAGATGTCAAACAGCTGGTTGAGGGCTTCCACGGCGTCGGCGGCGGGTGTGTTATCGGGCAGGCCGGCGAGGAGGGTGACGAGGAAGGTAGCGATATCGCGGTTGCGATCCGTCGGGGCCGGGTCGAGGGCCAGCTGGCCGAGGACGCCGATGCACTTGACGCCGAGGGCCTGGAAGGGATCCTCGGGGTTCTGGACGGCCTCAGCACCCTTGGTCGCCTGGTAGAGGGCGATGAAGCGGCGGTGCTCGTCGCCAGCGAGCGGGGTGGCGCCGCCGCGGAGGGAGCGGGCGACGGCCCAGGCGAGGCTGGTGACGTGCGTGGCGAGGGCAATGTCGGCGGTGTCGGTCGCAAGGATGGGCGCGATGACCTGGGTCCACAGGGCGTGGCCGGCGGGTTGCCAGGCGGCCTGGACGGCGGCGTTGTGGGCGTCGGCGAAGTCGATGAGGGAGACGGACCAGGCGATGTTGTTGAGGGCGGAGAGGGCGTGGCCCTGGAGGCGGATGCTGGCGTCGTCGTTGGGCGAGAGGGAGGCGATACGGATGAGCTCGGGGAGGGCGGTTTGGAGGATGGCTTTGAGGACGGGGGTGTCGTCGATGTTGTCTTGTGCATCGTCTTCATCAGCGCCCGTTACCATCTCCATGTCGGCCTCCATCTCATCCTGGTCCATCTCATCATCCTCGTCTTCCTCGGCATCTTCACCCTCGCCCTCGGGGCCTTCGGCGTCAGATCCGTCTTCTTCGGCATCCTCGTCGTCGTCGGCGTCGACTTCGGCGTCATCCATGTTCTCATCATCCTTGGCGCCCTCGGCCTCGGCCTCGGGCTGAGGTGGCTCAGCATTGTCATGGGAGCTGTTGAGGCTCGTTCCAATTGAGGCGAGGATTTCCAGCGCCAGTTGCTGGCACTCGATGGGGTTCGCCCAGCCCGTGGCGTCGGTGGCAACCTGGCCAGGTTGGTAGGAGCTGATAGCCTTGGAGAGAGTAGGGATGAGAAACGAGTCGTCGGCGCCGAGGGCTACATCCTGGCCTTCTAGAGAAGCGAAGAGGTTGTGGAGGACGCCGCAGGCAAGAACGCCGTCGCTGCTAGGCTCCTCGCGCAGCGACATGACGGCGTCGTAGCAGCGGGGCGCCTTGGAGCTGATGATCTTTTCGGCGAGTTCCTCGTTGTCTTCGCAGAGGATCATCAGACAGGCGAGGGTGTCGGTCCGAAGCGATGCTACTTCGGGGATGTGTGAAAGCTCATTGGAGCTGAGGAGGAAGAGTAAACGCGGGATGGTGGCATTGTGGGCGATGGCCTCTAGAATATCATCCTGGGCCTCGGCCAAGGCGGTCACAAGGGAGATGAGCGACGAGGCGATGCTTAAGACTGTGGCCTGCTCTGCCTTGGACTTCTTCTGAAACTCAGCGTCCTTGGATAAGAGCGTCTCTGAGACCTTGCGAGTGTTAGCATGAGGTTCTTATGAGAGCAACGGTTAAGAATTCGACATACCAGTTTGGCTGCATACTCAATGGCAGTGAGGATATCTAGTCTATACAGATGGATGCAGAAATCGGGTTCCTCCTCCTGGGCAAGCACCTGAAGGATGCCCCAGCCGGCGGCACGGCTCTCGAGGGCAGCATCCGTGAGAGTCTGGGTGAGGACGGTGTGAACGATCTGCTCGCGCAAAAGAAGCTTGCGGCACTTCTCATCCTGGATGATGTTTGAGATTGCGGCGGCGGCGGCGGAGCGGCACTTGGGATCCGCGCTCTTCAAGTCCTTGATGATGGGGAGAATCTTCTGCTCTCTCAGCACGGCGAGCTCGGGGTCCGACGGCGGCTTGACGGGTTTTGCGATGGGGTCTTTGCGCTGGGCGGCGCTGCCTCTGTTTCTGCGCGACTTGGCCATTTTCAGAGGAAAATGGTTTCAGGAAGAAGCAGAAATGTTGTTGTAGATTTGGGTGTGAATATGTTTCTAATTAGTGATGTGAGTTGGAGTTTATGGTGGGTTGGGAATTTTCAGACGTTTTCTGGTGTCGTGCCCCACCACGAAACCACAACAACGGAAATCGAATCCAGAGTGGTTCCCGGATTGGAGATAGGTTTTGCGCCACTCGCTCGCGCGGCATCTATAACGCAGTATCAGTACAGATATAGCTGTAGTTAAATAAGCCGATATTCTTTCACTTCTACCACTTCAATGGCAGGTCCGGAGGGAGCTGTGGATTTGTCCATAATGGCTTGGTAGATATTCATATTCAACTTCCACATCTCGTTGGTATTTGGTGCAGGGTAATCAACTTTCTCAATCGACCTCATCTATCCTTCAAACACAAGGCGAGATCTTTTTCTCGGGCCCTCTCCATCATTGTAACTGACGTAAAAGTAGCAGGACCTAGAGAAGTATAAACTGTCCCCTTGAACAAGAGTTGTTAATTGGAGACAAACTGCAAGCAAGATATGGCAGGGACCTGAAGGAACGAGGAAACCCTTCAATTTCCCTGCAAGCATGATGGAAGTAGTGGGGCGGACTCAATTCAGGGTCATAAAACGATGTTGAGACATTGATACATCTCCCGTTGAAGACAAGTAAGCCTACCACAGCAAGATTCAATAGACCTAGGACACTACGGAGCTAAGTCTCAAGATATTATCTGTCAATAAAGCAAAATGCAATTAAGTCAGGGCAAGATTAATCCATTTCCAGTCCAGTAATATAGAGCAATTACAGAGCACCAGCCACAACACCCCCACAAGGTACCTCACCTCGCCAAGCCATGACGCTGCTTCCATGTAACACTGCGACACTGTGCGAGCCACGCTGTTCCTGGAGCCAACTACTGTAGTCTACCTCCTACTCCGTCCACAACATCCATCTTACACCTGTAATCCCACAAACAATCCTACCCACGACCCCGATCAGCCTCCCGCACTCTTCGCAGTCGCTGCGCGATTCTCCGCGTACACTCGCGACCGCACTACTGAGGCCGCCATGTAACTGCCTGTCCACGCTGGAACTCCCACCGACCGGCATCGCGAACCCCAACGAGCTAGACCAGACGACTCCTCCACCTCCACCCCTACCAACGCCGACAGCCCGGCATGGTGCCCCCGCGAGGCAGAACCATGGCCCGCCTTTGGCCGGGTGACGAGGAGATGGCAAAGAAGGACGACGACCTTGGTGCCCCAGGCCACCCCAGGCTCGCCGCCCAATGGCAGGCTACTCGCGCTCCTCGCCGTCGCGCCGCTGCGCGCCTGGTCGCATACGCCGCCGTCTGCATCATTTTCGTCTTCGCCCTCTACCGCCTGATACCATCCTCCTCCACCGACCCGGCCGACCGCCCAGCTGAGAAGGGCTCGTCATCAGGGTTCAATACGCCACGCAAGCAGCAAACCACGCCCGAGCAGGACAGGACCTACAGCGGGCCCATCAACTTCCCCGACCTTGGCAAGACGTTGCGCTCGCTGTCTGGAACGGGAGGGAGCAGTGAAAAGAACCGAAATGTCTTGTTTGCTGCCGCCAGCCTACGGAGCGCCTCTACGCTGCTCCCCATGGCTTGCCAGATGGCCGCGCATGACACGAACTACGTCCATTTTGCACTGGCAAGCAGGAGCCCCATCTCGATGAAGGAGCTCCTGGAGCTCAACGGGATCGACGACTCTTGCAAGTTGTTTCTCCATGGTATGAGGGCTCCCTGATGCTATGTGAACTATTGCCTAATTGCCTTGTAGATGCCCGCCCTGATAGTGCTGCCACTTCCACCGAGACCAGGATGAGGCTCGTGTCTGCTCGTGCTCTCCGTAAGATTACCCGTCATACGTATAACCGTTACTTTCTAACCAGTTGAGCAATCAGAGCACGTGAATACTTACATGCATCCTCAGGCCGTCATCATCGACTCCACCGATGCTGAAGAGGACTACTTTCGGAAGGCCTTCCGAGACCAAATCCGTAGTACAAAATCTGCCCTCATTGAGCTTCCAGACAAGCCAGGCGCTCGACTCAAGTGGATCACAAAGCTCGATGCTTCGGCATTATCAGGTTAGTCGACCGACATTTTGAAGTATTGTCCCCCAACTTACACCTCCTAGCCTGGAACCGCGTAGACTTTGACATTCTAATCCAAGCACCGGCCACTGGTTCCGGAAACTTACAAAGACTGCTGACCTCTCTTGGGCGTGCCGATATGAGTGCCGTGACTGCACCACACCTCACTATTGAGCTTCCCTTTGAGGTCGAGAAGCCCCTGGAGAAGGTCCTCGCCAATTTCAAATGGCCATCGTCGGCTTACAACCAGCTGCCTCACCTGAATATGCTATCCCTCCGCCATCGAATCCCTCGTTCGAAGATGACGGCAGAGGAGAGCTCAACACGATTCTTGGAGTCCTTCTGGCCACTCAGACCTCGTGACTCTCATGTCCTCGTTCTCGCCCCTCACATTGAGATCTCACCTCAATTTTTCCACTGTAAGACCCCCAGGCACCATTGAGATGGAGTTGGGTTTTATTAACTGAACCAGATGTCAAATTTACCCTTCTACACACACTGTACTCGAGCACCTCCGTCCTAGGAGACTGGAGTGACAACATCATGGGTATTAGCTTCACATCACCCACCACCCATCTCGATGCGACTACTCCCTTCGTTTTCCCCGACAAGGATACGCCTGCACAACCAGCCAGCCCGTTCCTCTGGGAGGCACCGAGTAGCGATGCTACGCTGTTTCTTGGAGACAAGTGGGTGGAATTACACGGCTACGTGTCACAACTCCTTGCGGCGCAAGATTCGAGGGGGGATACGCCCGCAATGCTGGCTAAGAAGGACGTCAGCAAAGAATACCCAGCTTGGCTAGAGTTTGCGCTGCAGCTCTCGCGCCTCAGGGGCTACTTGACACTCTACCCGAGTCAAGAGACGGCCAACGTGATTATGGGGTCACATAGTGATCTCGACAACACGCCGGAGGAATACATTGGCGACGATGACCTCACGAAGGGTGATGAAAGCGACAGGGCGGACAGGACAACTTCGACATTTGACCCGGCTTCCCAAGTGGATATGCTGACGACTCTGCCACACGGAGGAGACACCATCCCCCTGAAAGCTCTGCCACTTCTCTCTTGGGAAGGTAGGCTGACGACACTCGATAAACTTCACAAAGCTGCGTATCAACATACACGACAGTTCCGCCGAGAGGTTGGCCAGTGCGAAGTGCCAGAGGAAGAGGAGGAAGAAGAGGAGGAACCACGGACTGATAGAACAGCCAGTGATCTATTTTGTACGACTAAAAAGAAGGATACATAGGACTGGGCGGTTTGGGCTTGATTTGGAACAGCGTATACATTATTTGCATAGCTGATAGTGAATCTTCACAGGCACTGGTAGCTCAAGCGCTAGCGATCTTGAATGACTTGGATTGAATTGAATTGAATTGAATTGAGACACCGTTTCTGAGCTAGTAAGATTCTGATGAGCTTGCATCGCGGACCTTAGCGATAACAAGCAGTATAATACAAGTTCCTATGATGCATACTGCCGTGATGCTTAATATCTAAAAGTTTGTGTCAGTCTATTATCAGGGCGAACACCCCGATCTTACTTTCACTTACCGCGTGCGTCTTCCACCCAATCTGCACAATCGCAGCTCTTTTGCTGTACTTGTTGACCGTTGCTACCCCCTTCCGTTAGACATCTATTTTCCCCGGCCGGCTTGAACGAAGCTGAGGAGGGCTGGCTACTCACTGATATAGTTGCCTACGCCGGCAAAGAGTGTCATGACAGACAGCGCCCAGAAGATGGTGCCAAGCGGTTTTGCCATGCGCAGCTCAAGCGGAGAGGGCTCGCTCTTCAGATGGAAGGAGAGGGTGATGGCAATAGAAACTACTGCCATGTAGACGGAGAGGCGGAGGTATGAGAGGAAAGCTGGACAGTGAGTACGGTTAGATGAGCGGAGCCGAGGGACATGGATTTGCTTTGAGTTGAGTTGCGATATTTGAAATGCCAACCTTGACAAGAAATTGACATTTGACGGAAACCCGCAGATTGTAGAGATGGAAAGGGAACGACGTACTTCTCTCATTGGCGCAGTGGTCGCGCGCATCACTGCTTTCGTTCTCAACGAGCAGAGGACCAAAGTAGGGCCATTGGAAGAAGGCACACCAGCTGGAACGGCTGCTCTCACTACACGAAAGCGCGTAAGTCTCTGTCACTCTCATGCGAAAACCGCCCATCCCGATACATGCGCCAGGGGGGTTGAGGGGCCTAGGGAAGCTTTGCAAAGACGTACTCGAGCGTGGAGAGGTCGATGGGTTCAGTCAGGGACGCGAGGGGCGCGCAGCACGCGCGGAAGGTGAGGCCTTCCTCGTCGATGTCGTGGAGCTGGGACGTCATGATGGCGATGATGATGGCGGAGGTGAGTTTGGCGCTGGTGTGGTTGAGAGAGGTTGCGAGAGGAGGTCAGATGACGAGAGGATTGAGCATGTGAATTGAGGGTTTTGGGGATGATGTAAGTGTCTCAGTGGTTGATGAATTGGAAGTGGCGGCTGAATGTGCAAGGTAAGGTGTTGCGCAATAACTTGGTCGTATTGGCACTGTGGGCCGCTAACAACTCTAACTCAACCCAAGTACAACTACAACTACAACCACAACTCCAACTCCAACTCCAACTCCAACTACAACTCCAGCGCATCTCGTATCTCCTTGGTTTGCAACTCGCTGGATTTACAATGAACTGAATTTCCAACAACATCTCGGTGTTCGTCCACGCCTACGCAGGCGGCCAGTTGTCCAGCTGGCACTGGTACTCGGCGGTACTGGTAACGCCGTTGGCCGAGTCCCAGTCCTTCCAGGCGTCGCGCCAGTCGAGGTGAACGCGTTCGTCGACGGAAACTCCCAGCTTCAGGTAGATGGCGTCCTGCTTGCAGAAGCCCAGCCGCTTGTCGCCGTCGTCGCACGACGTCGCCACGAAGACTGCAGCTCCGCCCGCGATCCCGGTCTTGGTCTGGTAGACGGACGTGACGCACTCCTCCTTGTCCACGCGGTCGGCGCACCAGCGGCTGTTGATCACGTTCTCGTGGATGTCCGCCTTGGAGGAGATGCCGCACGAACTATTCGCAAGTCAGTGTCTCCGCTCGGATCAAAAGGAACAGCCAGGCTTGACTTACGTCACCATGTACGGGATGAAGGTCCAGTATCCGCAGTCGTCGAGGCGATCCGCCGGCTTCTCTCGCATGATGCTGTTGGAAGTCGACTTGCTCTCCGACCACGAGAAGGACGCACCCAGCGTGAAGGCTCCCTGGCCAATCTGCAGACCAAAAGTGGTCGTCTGGCCGACCTGCACCGTCATGCCCTCATCGAGACGGCAGTGGGATCCCTCGCCGCAGCGGCTGTTATCGAAAGGTATCTCGCGGCCATAGCTCCAAGAGAGGCTCTGCTCGCAGTACGACTCGCACTATAGCATACTTGTCAGCACTGAGGAGCGTTGTGTAAGTTCCCGCCACGTACGTTGTTGTCAACCTCGACAGGGCACCAGTGGGACTCCTTCTGCTCGATCTTCTTGGGGCAGTCGTAGAATTTCTGGAACGCGTGTCAGCGGAAACGAAATCATCCCACAACCGAAATCTACTCACCTCACCCTCGTTGACAGTGAGAGGGTTGAAGCATGCGTCGTTGATCCATGGATCGTCGGGCTGGTCGACTCGGGGAACGAGCTTGCCAGTCGTCTCGTCCAAGGATAGATGGATCGCTACGGCAAGAGCCGTGGGGGCAAAGAGAGCAGCCTGAAGAACGTTGGAGATGAACATGTTGGCGGAAGATTAAGTCACTGAGCAGATGTGATCCTGATGTTTGTTGGATGGCTGTGGAACAAAAGCCTATTATCTTGTCGTTGTAAGCCGTCTTTATATACTTATAGAGGGTCCTTGACAGACCAACCAGCCATATCCTCGATGCATGTTGTAGTATTACGTTCTCTCGCCAGTGCTCATTACGTCCCTCATCCTTCACAATGATGCCTCCCATGATCGTCCTCGAGCGCCACATATTGGGTAGGCTTTAGATTGAAATCCTTTGGATCCTTCGCAGCATTTACACTGGGCCATGTAGCATCTGACAGTATGGTACTGAGCATTGACTTGGAAGCACATGAAGGTTGGTTCCCTTGAGACTGGTTAAAGCAGAAAGTCGGCGGGGCGTTCTCGTATGGCAGCCAGTGAGAAAGTCCATATCTCCTGCCATGCTATACGGCCGGACGATCTTGAAAGTCTGGGGGGCGACTAGGGAGAAGTCTTGAAGAGGCGGTGGGTTCATCCTCATCCGGCCCTACCTCGTTCATTTCTCGACGCTACATCCAACAACGTTGATCACGCGACAGCCGCCATCAGTGGACGATTCCTTTGCGGCAAGGAACCGAGGCCAGTGTTCATTTGTGGCGCAGGAATCAAACCCCGACAGCGCAGAGGGAAATAGATCTAGGTGAAACAGAGAGGACAAAGGCCCGTCTCGTAACGCTGGCCACTGACGAGATGGGGATGGACAGTTCGCTTTCCTTTCCAATCGTGCGCTAGAACGATGCCCCACGAAATCCTTCCATGCTGACGGGAGATGCCGTGGCGTGCCTGCATCGAAACGGAAGGTAGCATGATTAGTGGTCTTGAGGATGGAGCTCGAAGAGGGTTGAAGGAGCCAAGCTGGCGGAATCCTTGTAATTAAGGAGATAGACTTGATTGGAAGGTGTCGGATAAGCTTAACTGGAACCCCCTCGCATCCCTACACTGGTACTGTACCCGCCGCTACCTTGCTACCTTAGCTGGGCGACTAACACGGACTCACTCTCTTTCTTGGTTTCACCCCCGCAATAGAAAGGCGATACTGCACTACGGTACTCTGCGAGGCGGGTGGGCTTCAACCTTGGGCGCCCAGGCAGCAGAATAAAGCAAACAGGGTCACGGTGGATGTAAGTGGGCCGTTGATGGGAGCAGGTTGTCAGGAACACAGGCCATGAATCCATCTCCTTCTCTTCGAGAGGACGACTCTACCTTGTAGTTGTATCCTAGGCGTAGTTGCGTTCGACCAGCGTGGTCGTATCGTGGTTGAGCGTCAACTCGACATCCCATCTCTCCGTCTAAAATTCCCAAACCTGTTGCCATCTCCTGTCGTCTAAGCCCAATGGTCCGTCCAGCCGCCCGAACCTCGCTGGCTGTTTTGTGTTCGCCTCTGGTAGGCACAGCCACTCCCTTACGCAGTCAGGCACCTCCTCCTTGAGGTGCGCGATGCAGATGAGCGCCTGCTGGTCCGAGAGGCCTGGAATCTTGATGGTTCCTGACCGAGATGCCTCGCTCTCGACGATCTCCTCGCCCCGGTACATCTTGGCCTCTCCCTGGTTGAGGAACAGCGTACACTTGTCACGCACTGCGTCATCCATGCCGCTGAAGGCCTCGTCCAGGACCACCACGTCGGGGCTCTTGATCATCGACCGGACAAACAGCGCCACTCGCTGAGCGCTGAATGATATGCCACCAAATAGATGCTCATCCGCCCAGGCGAGGCTCTCGTGAGACGTTGAAGATGCGTACTCGGGGTTCAGCTCCGGCGCGAACCATTTGAGCGCGGCCTGGACCCTTTCCCGAGCCACGTCGTCTAGCTTGGGCCTCCCGCCAAAGGTCTCTGACCACGCATTCTCAATGACCTGTCGCACCGTCAGACGACGGGGCATGTGCTGGTGAACCTCGGGGCTCGAGTGGCCGATACGGGACTGGATGTCCCAGAACGTAAGCGGCCGTTCGCTGGAGCCGGGCTCGGCTAGACGAGACCGTCCGAATAGCTTGATGGGGAGAGAGTAACTCTGAGGATGATCTGAGCAGAGAAGGGATACAACCGTAGTCTTTCCCGACCCGTTGGGACCAAAGACGCCCCAGCGCTCTCCACGCCGGACCGTCCATATTAAACCGTCCTTGGGACCCTCGTCAGTTTGCTGAGTCCAGTTTCCCAATACGACTCTGCCACGATACTGAACTTTGCACCCGTCCATTTCCACGAGAGGATCCGCATTGGGATTGGTAGGCTTGACGCCCTGATACACAGCCGGCTTGTCGGCCTGATCGGAGCCCTTTGCATGTGTAGCCAAGTTGGTTGACAAAACACGACCAATGTCAACTAGTGAGTGAATGGGGAGCTTCGCATCCTCCGTAAGCCCACCCTTTCGAACGCCCTGGACGTATTTCTTCAAGCCGTCGAGAACCACATCCTTGGGCCCCATCGAGCTGATTTGGCAGTCTGTTCTCAGATACACCAGGTGAGTCACCCACTCCGGCACCGGGTCCTGAGGCCGCGCACTCAGTATCAGCCGCGGGCTAGCCTGCGCTGCCAGAGACTGCAGTAATGGGCTCAGTCCCGTCACAGTGGGAGGATCCAGCCCCATAAAAGGCTCGTCCAGCAGCAACACTTCGGGCTTGGTGAGTAGGGCTCGGGCAATACGGGCCCGTCGGCCTTGGCCGTTGCTCAGGAAGGACACGGGAAGCTCAAGGAGGTGGTCAAGCCTCAGGTCCTTGACAACACGGTTGAGGAGCTGCGGGGAGATGCTGCCGTCGTCGTCCTCAGGGTTCGTCTGGAGCGGGTTCAGCTGCGTGTTGCCCAGAAGGAAGTCTTGCAGCGAGAAGTCCGTGATCTCCCGCCTCGACTCATACCGCGCAGACAAGTACGCGGACGTGACCTCATTTCCACCCAAGCCGCCCGAGCTCTGCTCGGTATCAAAACCCACATACTGAATCGCCCTGTGCGGCGTCTTTAGTCGATTAGGCACGGCATCCGTAGACAGGTACGGATAGGACCTCGCAGAGGGTGGGTCGCAGAGCAGACGGCCCCTCAGTGCCTGGAGCAAGGTCGTCTTCCCGGAAAGCGAGGGTCCGACGATACACCAGTTGCGCGGCGTGGGCGAAGCTGAGGCGAGCTCGAAGCTCAGGTCGCTGAAGAGCGGCGGGTTCGGGTGCGACGAGGCGGCGTTGGGATGGAGGCGGTAGAAGGTGCCATTGGCGATGCGGATGATAGGCGGGCGGGAAGTGAGGGGCCTCATGATGCCGATTGAGTGTCTACGAGGTCGGGAGGGCTCATGCTGAAGCGAGGTTGCTGAGTTATTGGTGAAGAGGAAACCGACCTCGGAGCAAGTATGACGATGGTTGTGATTCGGTGATAGTCGGCTTTTAGCACACTCTGGGGTACTAAGTAGGTGCGAATAGGTACGTACCTTTTTCTCACAGCCCGAGATCCAATCCCGCCCGCTGTTTAGCACAGGGCGAGAGGTACGTACCTCCAGCTTGCTTCGACGCGAGGCTGTCCGACTGCCTAAGCCTAGAGCTGTCGTCAACTTGGAGCAAGCAACTCCATCAACGTCAATCACATCCCGCCGCCACCGCCTTCAACGAACCCGCAGCACCCGTCGCAAGATTCCCCGAGACCTCTAGACTTACGACTCAACGCCAAAGCCCAACATCTTCCCGTCCAACTCACATCCCCAACCGCCAAGATGGTAAAGCTACAGCCCTCGCCCTCTATCCGTCCTCGTCCGCAAGGCTAACCACCGCTATCCAGTCGATGCGCATCATCCCCGCCAACACAAACTCCCAAACCTTCTCCCATACCTCGCACTCGTCCTCCGCGCCCTCCGCGCCCGGCGTCCATGACACCCTCCGCCACGGTGTCGGCATCTCCCCCTACGACGCCAAGTCCTCGATCCCCGTCTCTGCCCACCCGCTCGAGGCCCGCCTCAAGAACTGGGAGGCCACCCAGGAAGCCATGCGCATGGAGACTCTGAGACGCACCTTTGGCATTGCTGAGCCCGTTCGCCGCGGAATGGAGCTCAAGATCGTCCGTGACGGCGAGTGGCGGCCTATTGCCCTCGGCGGTGGCCTTCCCAGCGTCCACGAGGAGATTCTCAGGGGTCGTGAGGCTACGATTACCTGGGAGGATGTCTACACGGGCGACGAGACGATGCGCGTTGCTGGTATTCACGACGAGATGGAAAAGAAGCTCAAGATCCAGTAGATGTCAATATCAAACCGGAAGGAAGCAGTGAATCAGGAAGCAATGTATAACAGCATCGATACACCTTAGAACATGGTAAGCCATCGGCCTTGTCAAGCCCTCAAGACCAAACAAAAAAGGCACGTGTGAAGTGTAGAGCACAGCAATATGAATGCCATCTATCCTGCTATGGACGTACCCACCGACGCCGATGCCGGAGGCAGAGGTGCCGAAAGACAAACAAATAATTACATTTATACATGGTACGCCGATGTAGACTCCGATATCCCCATCTTCATCGAGTCGTTCCCATCATTCGCTTCTCCTGTGTAAGACAATAGACCAAGAAAAAGAAAGACAAGACAAGAGAGGGTGAGGGTCAAGCAAGGAGTTGCCCGAGCATAGGCTGTTCTTCGAGCCAGCCAGGTGTTCTCGGACACGCTTCCTCGTGTCGGAGGTAGTTCGACGAGGCCCGACGCATGACGTTATGTACCGCTTGAGCATTGATAGGCCGGGCCCCGTTCCGCTTCAGAAAAATCGCTTCTATCCCAATGCAGACGGTACTTATAACACCACACAGCAGCCGCCTCCTCGCTGGCGTTGGCCGTCACCACCGCCTGATGCGAGGTTCTTACTCCCGGACTTTGGTTCCTCCTCGTCGAGATCCTGAGGCCGGATGCTCATGTGCACTACATTGGGGCTCTCTGTGCTGAGCTGGTACTCTGGTAATTGGGTTAGCATGCGACGCTCGGGAATCCAACCAAGTTGGATTGCTTACTCTTGAGCGGCTCCTTGTCATCTAATAATTTTCCAAAATGAATGAGCCTAATGCTGCTGGGGCTTGCTGGCTTCGCCTCCCAATCGCTTCGCCACTCTCGTAGAATCAATTCCTTCAGGGTATAGATGCTGATACTGAAGGGGTCGGGCTGGCCGCCCTCGGTTTGGTCGGGGATGTCCACATTTCTCCTGCTGAGGTATTTGGCATCGATCTTGTATGGGTGACGGCTGCCAGACGTCAAGAGCAGAGTGATGTTGCAAACTGGACCGTCGGCGCCGCCTGGCGTGATTGATTTGATATCGTCAACGGCCGGACCGATAGCCATGACGGGGTCTTGAGACTCCTTGGCTGGCGGCGGAGGAGCGTCATCCTTCTCTTTGCCCTTGGTAGATGCGGGTGCTGTGAGGTCGGACTGTTCGGGTGACTCGGATGAGGATGGAGCGACAGGGGAAAATGATGATTCGGTCGCATCTTTGTGGAGGCTGGTCTTATCGGCATCGTGGGCAACGGGAGCGGCTGTCGACGACGGCTGAGGGATGCTCTCCATGGGCACAGCATCCCTGGGTTGATCGAGGCGCGAAGTCTCGTCAGAGACGATCTTGCCACCACTGGGGATGGGATCCGTGGGTGCCGACATTTTGGGAGCGAGCGAAGGGGGTTGGAGGGTGGACAGGTGGTGGTTGCA
>JABSTB010001093.1:0-16274 GCA_013756995.1 Neonectria neomacrospora | reverse complement strand
TCTCAATCCCTTGCACGAACCATTCGGTGTTCGTTGTGACGTCTTCCTTCACGGCTCTGGCATTCTCTTCATTGTCCCCACCGCGCTGAAGCATTGGATTTCTCTTTGAACTTTTCCCTGTCTTCTGGGGGATGCGTGGCCTCATGGGGTTGATGTGAAGAATGGGGAACGGCAGTGACCTTGCCAATCCAGCCAAAGGCCTCCAACCGACACCGGATCAGCTGGAAACATCGCCGCCCAAACGGACTCGGAGGGAAATAGAAGAAGTTGGAGATGGAGCTTACAACAATACCCGCGTACGAGTGAGTAGAGCATGCGATGATTGTCGAAGGCGCAAGGACCGCTGCGATGGCCAGCGCCCATCCTGTCGACCATGCTCCATCGCCAAGCGTGCCTGTAATTACAACCCGTCCAAGAAACGAGGCCTTCGAACTGGCTACGTCAGATCCCTGGAAATGCTTCTCGGCTTCCTTTTCGGCACCGTCGAAGGAAGTGAAACTTGGATATCTGCTCTCCTAGAAGGCAAGGCGACGAGGCCAACACTCCAGTTACGGGCCTCGACAGAAAACGTCCAGGATGCCGCCGAGTTTGCAATGCATACGTGGAGAATGAGCGCGGTGCTAAAACGGATCGAGGATTTGCCCTCTTTGGCTGAATCAGCAGAACATGGCGAAGAGAGTCGCGATACCTTCGAAGGCAGATTAGCTCAGGCCCTTGCTGCGATGCGTCACGTCAACGACAACCACGATACGCCAGGCTTCGAAGAATCCACACAGGATCCCATCAGTCCCATGAATACAGATGCGACCTCTCCAGTCATCATACAAGCCCTCCCCTCACAGCACGATGCTGTGCCACGGCAACCTGTCTACGCCCCGAATACAGCTGCGACATGCTCAACAGGCCGCTGCGATGAGTTGGACCTCACTTCGCAGTCAATCCCAGAAGCCCCCCTTGATAGCGAACGAATGGATCTCCCACCACACTGGTCATATCTTATTGATCTTTATTTTACCAACACCCACTGCTGGTTCCCCATTTCCCACAAACATGACTTGTTGCGGACAGCATATACACTCTCCAACAACAGCAATGCGTCCAATCTCGCAAATACGCCCCAGAACGGAGACCGTGCATTTCTATGGGCCGCTTTGGCCTACTCATCACGTCAAAGTGATGCCCTGGATGCTATTCAAGGACAAAACTCGCCGAACAAAGGCATTACGGAACGTCTCCTCACGACAGCGAAGCGCCTCGCGACGTGTGAAGAGGGAGCGTATGAAATCGGCCATGTCCGGGCTTGGCTTCTCCTCACTCTTCTCGACACAGTCCGTGGTTACTGGAAAACGGCATGGATCAAGATTGGCCAAGCTGTGTACATCGCCGCTTGTCTCGATGTTCTCCCCGGCCCCTACAAACAGACACAAGCTCCTCCTGTAGAGGCCGTGAAGCGAACGATGTTGGGATGCATTGCATTGGAGACCTTGATAGCTTCCCAACTCCACGTTCGGCCGTATTTCCATCACTCGGATATTCGACACCTTAGCCCTCTGCAGACGGAAGGCATAGAAGAGTGGGAACCATGGCAGCCACGAATCTCACCGAATTTACGACCGTCGAATTACGGCGTTGCGTACAGCCAATGCCCAGGCCATGTCTTGAGTATATTCTCGAAGTTTGTCGAGATTATGGGCTTTCTTAATGACTTCATGAGGCACGCAGAAGGAGAATCCCGTCAAAGGTGTTTGCAAGAAATTGCCCAAAGTCTTGAACAATTGAAATTGACGATTTCTCCGCAATTTCAAGATTCCTCGGGTAACGAGTGGTCACCGCAGCTGCTGAATTTGCACTCGGCTTGCAATTGCGTGGAACAGCTCATAAGATCTGAGCAAGCCCTTCTTAACGACGGTCAAATCAACCAGTTCACGACTGAAAGCTGGAATCATATACGCCAAATGGTCGCTGTGTTGAACAAGCGAGTCCAAGGCATTGGAGCCTTCTGGATACCACCCTCAGTTATTCCATATCTGTCCTTATTTCGTCAATTGCTAGGTGGAGAAAAGCAATCCCCTGGCGATATCTTCAGTGATGAGGAGAGAAGAGGACTCAGCGTGTCGCTCTGCGAAGTAGAACGTACATGGCAGAATGCTAACAATGCTCTCGAGGCTTCCGTTTATCTTGCCCTAGGTGACGAGACTCCTCTCATACAATACAAGAGACAGATCGACCAACGCCAGGGACCCTTGTACGAAAACATAGACATGCCGATAGCATCCCTCATCCCCACCAGCTCAGGGTGTCAAGTCCGCTTTATATTGCCCCCGTCTGCCACACTCCACACCACAACCAACACGCACTTAGATACCCTACCCCCCACCGCAGGGCATGGTGCATCACTCAACACACAGGGTATGGGGGATTGCAGAATATCCCCTCCCGTTCATAGCCAGAACATCGACTTTGAGAGATTCAAAAGTCCCGGCCTCCCTTTAGCTAGTCAGCAACGGAACCAAAATGATCCACAACATGTAAGAGGGGAAACCCCAAGACTCTTGGAACTTGGTCAGAGCATGAGCTTCGACCCGTTGCCCGATTCTCTAGTTGCGAGGATGGAGGATGATGGACTCTTTGACAGCTTAGCCACCTTGGACCCTCCTGACTGGTATGATCTGAACCCGCATGCAAAGGCAATTCTATTCGTCTTGATTTGCTAATTTCGTTTATACAGGGTGGCGAATCCTCCAGAGTTTATGAGACATCTAGGAGATCTTCGTGATGCTCCCACTGATCTCCAGTCACTCTTTAGTGACGAGCCGAAATAACTTCGAAACAAGTATTGATTGGCCGCCCATAACCTCATATTGTAATGGTCGATGACTGGCATTATCATGGGGTATTATTGCGAGCTTCGGGTTTACTCTTGTTCACTTAGATGGAATAGGGAGAGCCAAGGTCGGTTGGAGGGCTAGCACTGTCGACTTTTCATACTCAGACAGTAGATGCATAGCTCTACACCAGTAAGCAACATGATGGAATCTATGACCCCTCGTGGAGACTGTGATTGAAGTTTGCTTTAGGTCGGGTCCGTGTAGGACGGAGGATAGTCAACTAAAGCGAGCACGGAGTAGAAGATGGGGAGGCTGCGGATCCTACTTTCATGCCTTACTCGTGGGTCCATCAGCTACATGCTGCAATGTCTTAAGTCGTCTTTAGTGGTCACTGGAACAATCGTTGGCTAGCCGGAACTGAATTTTGCCGCCAGGTCCAATTAATGGACTGGCTGACATCATCCTGGCCAAGCCGGTCGAACGACTAGAGTAAAGGTCTCGCTGCTAATCTATGAATTGGTCTTTGCATAATTAAACAACGTTTTCTATTTTTCATCATTTCTTAAATATACAAATCATGAAATCATTTCGTCCAGCAATTCTCTCCGCCTCCCTCGGCCGCGCCTGGCTGCAGAGTTTTGAGGAAAAGGCCCGGCAAGCTGCCAAACATGGTTTTGAGGGAATTGAGATCTTCTACGAGGATCTGGAGTACCTGGCCAAGGGACTCCATGATACCACAGAACCAAGCGTGGACCAGCTTCTGAGCGCGACAACACATATGCGAGTGCTCCTTGACGAGCTCAACCTGAAAGTGGTTGGCCTGCAGCCGTTCATGTTCTACGAAGGTCTTCTTGATCGTGAGCAACATGCTAGGCTCATCGAGAAGATCAAAGTCTGGTTCAGAATCGCGAATCTCCTTCAGACCAACACGATTCAAATCCCGGCCAATTTCCTACCCGCCGAACAGCTTACCGGCGACATGGATGTCATCGTCGGCGACATGATCGAGCTTGCAGATCTCGGCTTGAAACAATACCCTCCTGTCCGGTTTGCCTATGAGAGTCTATGCTGGAGCACGCATATAGACACCTGGGAAAAGTCATGGGAGGTGGTCCAGAGGGTAGACCGGCCGAATTTCGGACTCTGCCTCGACACCTTCAACATTGCCGGCCGTGTCTGGGCCGATCCAGCGTCTCCGACGGGGAAGACACCCAATGCCGACAGTGACCTGAAAGATTCAATCCGTCGGCTAGTACGGGAAGTTGATCTAAAGAAGGTCTTTTATATACAAGTTGTCGATGCCGAGCGAATGGATGCCCCGCTTGTCAAAGGCCATCCCTTTCACACTGACGGATGTCCACCACGGATGAACTGGTCGCGTAATGCAAGGGCATTTATTTACGAAACAGACCGAGGCGCATATCTCCCCGTCGAAGATATCGCAAGAGCATTGATTATGGAATTGGGCTACAAAGGATTCGTATCAATGGAACTATTTTCAAGGACAATGTCAGAGGAGGGGGAGGGTGTCCCGAAGGAGCATGCTCGCAGAGGGATGGAGGCATGGAAGAAGTTTGTCAAACGGTTGGGCTTGAATTGAAAGCTGTAGGCTTTAGCAACGTGTGTAATTCTTTACGATAAAAAGGCCCTCTAGTGAGTTATCCATGTTGACATAAATGCTCTAACTACTAAAAGTTGATACCAGAGCTTTGTTCTGCCATCTCGAGCAACAGCTTCCAAGCTCCATCTTTGTCCAGCTTCTTGGCCACGTCCTCCCCTGCCCACAACCTCCATTGCACCTCAATCTGATGCCCAATCACATGTGTGCCTTCTACAGTAGGCCAGTTATGCTTCTCGGCCAGCTTTATCATCCTTGTCCGGCGTGGCTTGAAGCACATATCCAACAAGACCCCCTTGGTCGGCCGAGAGAGGAACTCTTCCAGCGAATCTCTAACAGCCAACTCTTCAGGAGTTTTGGGTTCTAGATCGGGAACAGTCCCAACGATGTAGTAGGGTGTCTCAAGCTCTACAGCTTGTCCTGGCTTGACGTGGATGATCTTTGGGGTTGGGGATAACCGCTGTGAGTCACGAACGAGATCGGCCACTTCGCCATCATCTCGGTTCAGCACATAGATTACCGAGGACTTGAAGAATGTGCTGAGTGTGTAGACAGCGGCGCGGCTGGCACCTCCAGCGCCGACGATGAGTACAGGCTTCTTCAGGACTGGTTCCGATGCACCCTGAGTCTCAAGAAGGCAACCCTTGATGCCCAGCCAGTCAGTGTTGGTTCCACGTAGTTGGCTTGGATCCTCGGGATCACGGTAAACGTTGTTGCAGGCACCAATAGTAGAAGCTAATTCATCAAGCACATCGAGCTGTTTCATGACAGCGTTCTTGTATGGCATTGTGACGACCAGCCCAACTGTCGAGTCGTCCCGGGCCAGGGAAAGCAACTCGTTCTCTGTTGCACATTCGGTGGCGAAAAATGTCCATGGCAAGCCCAGAGACTTTGCGATAAGGTTGTGCATGGGGGGTGCGATAGAGTGCCCAACACCAATTCCCACGAGATGGAGTGTCTTCTTTCCAGTCGTAGTTTCGCTGTCCATTGCCGCTTTTCAGGGTGTTTCAGGATATGTTGAACTCTAGTGTGTCTCGGAGTTTTTATCGGACAATACAAGAGGGATATAATCAGATATCATGGATAGCACTTGATTTTGGGCGTCGTCGGCGGCTTTAACGGCGTAAGTGAGCAAGCGTGTCGCCCTTCTATCCACCACGGCATTTTTCTTTGCCGCTGGTCCACAATAACTGATGAATGTCTGACGCGAGCCCAGATTTCGGTTATTTTGAATGGCAGATCGGAGAATATTTCTTTTAGTGATCGTCACTCAATTTTACACGTATGATGGGATTGAGTAGGAGTTTCTTGGACAGATCATTTCGGGGTAGCTGCTCCTCGCCATCTCACACCGATGCGATTCTAAGTCCTAATTAATTTAGAGGTCGGATCTAGCTTACTCTCCTGCCCACGCCCGCCGAATTTATTCCCGGATTGTCGTGCGCTCAACGTCTCGTGGATTCCAATACAGCTTAGAAACAGCAATATCCGCCGCCTTGTCAATATCCGATTCCTTCACCCCAAGACCCTTCAAGCTCCTCTCCACATTCAGCTTGGTGAGTAGTGCATTTAGCCCGGCAACCGCATCTCCGTTGCTCTCTGGGAGAGCCTCTGCTAGCGCACTCATGGACCCGGGGATTTTGGGAGCATTGTACGCGAGAGCATGAGGAAGAATGATGTTGTGCGTCTTAGCATGCGGTAGGTTGAAACTACCACTAAGGGTGTGGCACAGCATGTGGTGCAGCGACATCCCAACATTCCCCAGGCACACTCCGCAGAGCCAAGCGCCATAGAGTGCTGATGACCGTGCAGATTGCAGTGTTGGGTTTTCGATGAGCTGTGGAAGTGCAGATACCAGGGCTTCGATGCCCTTTTGAGCAAACATGTTGATGATCGGGTTGCCATTTTGCGCGTAGAGAGCCTCCACCGCGGGTGCAATGGCATTGACGCCACTAGTTACACTGAGACCAACCGGAAGCGTGAGTGTGAGATATACATCATAGATGATGGTCCTAGGGAGGATAGCCGGGTCTGACTGTGTTTACTTCAATCCGTCTATAGTTTCTCCAAGGATTGGTGTGACCTCGCTGCCAGCATATGTGGTCGGAATCGCAATCTGATACAGTCCTGTCCGGACGCTGATAGCTTTGCCCAGACCAATGGTGCTGCCACCTCCAATTGATAAGACTGAGTCTGCTCCCGTCGACTTGGCGAACTCGACGGCGCGTTCCGTCACCTCTATCGGAGTATGCATTGTCGCGTCGCTGAACAGGGACGCAATTTGGCCCTGAAGCAGCTGCTTGACAACTTCGGCTTGCTGAGTCTGCTGTGGCGTTGAGAGGAGGAGTGGGCGTGAAAGCTTCAGCTTCGAGAGTACCTCGGGAATCTTTGCGATAGTTCCGCTTCCGAACATGACCCTTGAAGAATTTGCATTGTATTCAAAGGCATCCATCTTGCGAGTGAAGCAGGACTTGGGATGTTGAGGCCGACAGTGAGGTTGGCAAGACGAAGCGCATGTGCCTAAGTCAGATGCGACGCGGTCAACCGAGTTGTTACATTGTTCCCAGTGACAATTATGCCCCGGATATAGTCTATTCCCCTCTTTTGCGTTGCATCCGCTCGGCGCGAGTCGGAAGAATATCCGGAAAAGCATTCCACAGCTCGGAACTTTGCACATGGCACACACACGAATGAGGTCATTGATAATTAAATTATGCTACCTACACAACCCGGTAGCATCCTACGGCCCGGAAGACGCCGTCACGCATGATGACGAGGGTGGCATCAGACTTCGGAGATTCACCCGGCATAGCACTTATCCGTCACTCAGACCAATGCGACCATGAATCAGTTCAACGCTAGAAGTAGATGGCATGATTATACACGCGTCTTAGATGAGTCAAATCGACTACAGCCGTCTTTCTCATCACTTTACTGTCAAGTCCACGCTTCCTGAGGTCATCGCAGACGACCTCTACCATTTCCGCCTTGCTAGAAAATCGACAATCAAACCACACACCACTGTCACAGTCGACGATGAGCCACTCTCACCCTCTCCAAGACCTCACAATCGACAACATCACGGACAATGTGCATGTAATCAATTCAAGTTGCAATGATCCGCACTTGCGTTTTCTCCTCGAGAGACTTGTTACCCATCTGCACGATTTTGCTCGAGAAACGCGTCTAACCACAACTAAGTGGGAGGCAGCAATTAAGTTTCTCACAGACGTTAGGCAAATCTGTACTGACGTGTAGCAAGAGATTATTCTCTTGTCTGATGTGCTGGGCCTCTCGCTTCTTGTGGATTCTATTGACCATCCCAAGCCTAAGGGTTCGACAGAAGGCACTGTCCTAAGGCCATCTTACACACACAAGGCCGAGCACTCACCTAATGGCGCACTTATCTCTCATAATCTAGATAGCGAACCTATACTAGTATTATGAGAGATAAAGGATATATAGGGCAAACTAGTTAGCAGTGTTAAAATTAATGTCTAGGAGATAGACTTAAAAGGGTTCTATAATATCTAGTATGCTGATCGCACTGGCCCAGATGGCCATGCAGTGGTAGAGAGCGATAAGGATGTCATATTCTTCTTTCAGGCCATCGTCCCAGTTCCCTATCCAATCCCAAACAATGGGCCAGTTAGACGACTATTGGGGGTGCTGAATCGCCACCCATACCGACCAAGCCATTTCCACTTCATGTTCGACAAGCCAGGCTATGATCGACTCATCACGTAAGTAGACGGATTAATAGCTGATAGGTCAGCAGCTTCCGAGTTGGAACCTGAGCTAACTGTCTAAATTAGGGCGTTGTATCTTCGTGGAGACCCATACGAGAGGTCAGACGCTGTTTTTGGGGTCAAGAAATCTCTTATAGTGGACTTGGGGAAAGTCTCAGATATTGATGGCCTTTCTGAAAAAATACGGCGTTTCTCCCCAGACAAGATTGCTTGGGTATGATTTTGTGTGAGTTGGGGAAGATGAAGTTAGCAAACTCCGCGATGAGAGGGCACGAGAGGGAATTGAGAGTCAAGGGGCCAGGGGCGTTCGAGTAGTAAATGGAACTCTTATCGCCGAGGCTTCTTATTATCATTGATTAATACAATACTATTGAACAATTGTTTTTTTCTTGTCCATCGGCCGTTGTCTTGATGTTGTTCGATTATGGCGTGATTCTTGACCTACCCTAGAGCACGTGTTGATGCGGAGGGGCAAATGTCCCATGCCGGGGTGCTGTTCTTTGTCGCCGGCGGCTAAATAAACAAGCGTGTGGATCTTGTCTGGCCCGCAGCAGCATCACCCCTGTTTGCGCGACAAACAACATTGTCTCTCTCTGTCCAGTTGAGGCTTAGACACGGAAGAAGTTCTGTCACCGGGTTCGTTCAGATGAACTTTACCATTTCCATGTAACATTCGCTCATCATGTGACCCCTTTGGCCCAGCCTCTCAGCCTCAGTACTCTTCTAGTTCTTGGCCCCTCAGACCATCAACCGTCAAGGGTCCTTGCTAAGCCTTCCCTCAGCGCTTCCATTTGTGCATCAGGGCAGACTATCTCAGGCCCAGCACGTGGTTAACGTCATGGCTACAGTTTCTCTTCCGCCTGAATGCCCCGGAGAAGAGGCGCCGGATACCGCGCCGGATACCATCAGTACAACGGTCTTGCCGTCAACGCATCTTACAGAACAACTCCAAGAGCATGATGGGCAGGCTTCGTGTCCCGGTTCAAATGCGCACAGGGAAGCATCTTGTCCACCGGTTTCCGCCTCATCAACATCAACTCCGCTTCAAAGACCCGAGGGTCCAAACGTACCCAGCTCGCGGACGACAAGTCGCCGCCAGTCGCCTACATCCCACGAGTACCGACCCGGCAGCAAGCTGGTGACGCGGAAGTACAATGCCGATGCCTCCATTGCGCTCATCGGGATTCGTGGTACGGGAATGTCCACGCTGGCAGTGATAGCGTCAAGCGCCCTGGGCTTCAAGCTGGTTGACGCCGACCACCACTTCTACCAAGTCACTACACTCTCGCGCGCCGCCTACAAGTCCACCCATGGCGTCGCAAAATACCGACAAGAGGAACTGAGGCTTATGCGATGCATGCTCATTGAGAATCAAACCAGGGCTGTCATCGTCTGTGGGCCAGGCGTCGTGGAGGCAACGGGCCAGGCATGGCTCGTAGAGTATGCCCAGAGCCACCCCATTATCTACATCATGAGAGACGCAGAGTGCATTGAGAAACATCTTCGTGTCTGGGACACGGAAACAATTTCTCGCCTTGCTCGCCTCAGTGGACCAACCCATCGGACCTTGTCCAACTTTGAGTTCTACAACCTCTCCAATCCGTGTCCAGCCGAGTCTCACCATGGCTTTCTGTCTGGTCAGGAATCCCCACGATCTCTTGCCTTGAAGCAACTTGAATTCGATTTCATACACCTAATTTACGCCATCACCCGACGAACTGAACCCCACGAAGTCCGTCATAGCCTCTCCGTCTTGCCTCTCGAGTCGAGATGCTTCACTTATGCCTTGTCTCTGCCCATTTCGATTCCAGCCAGTGTCAGTTACAGGCTGGGAAGGGATGACATGGCAGCCGATGCAATAGAGCTGGCCGTGTCTCCTTTAGAAGTGACAGAGAGTTCGACATCATTCGACAACTCCGTAGCTAATTACATCACTCGACAATTTTGGATGACCAGGAGAAACCTCCAACTCCCCATCATCTTTCATGTAAAATCAGCAGAGTTCAAGCTTCGACGCCCTAATTCTCCGATACATGGTGGTCCTGACCCTGAAAAAGCCTACTTTGACCTTCTTCACCATGGTCTCCGTCTTGCCCCAGAGCACCTGTCCGTGGACATCCTGTGTGACGATCAGAGGATCCGTGACCTCGTCTCAGCGAAAGGTTCCACGAAAATCATTGGCGATTTCTTCGATTCTGATCCCGCTCAGCGCGGATGGGATCATTCAGAACGCAAGGACATGATACGAAGGGCCCAAGAGCTTGGCTGCGATCTGGTTCGGTTACGCCAGGAGGCAACTTTAGTGGAAGACAACTTCTTGGCCCAAAAGTTCATACAAAACATCAAAACCTCGGAAGACTACAAAATTCCCTTGATTGCGTACAATACGGGTCGCCTAGGGAGAACCTCATGCTTTCTCAATACAATACTGAGCCCGGTTACGCATCCGCTGTTGCGTTCGATAGCACCTGAATTCGCCCCGACTTCACTGGTCACGGTTCAGGAGGCCCAAAATGCCCTGTACTCTTCCTTCATTTTAGACAAGGTCTACTTTGGCATCTACGGTGCAAATGTGGCACAGAGTCTTTCCCCTGCGATGCATAACGCCGCGTTCAAGTTTTACGGAATGCCACATAACTATCACATCTTCCAGCACCAAACGTTGAGTCACCTCCAACAACTCATCAGTGACCCGAAGTTCAGCGGCGCCAGTATCACAGCACCATTTAAGCGAGATATAATCCTGCTGGTGGACAGAATTAGTCGTGAGGCTCAGGCGATTGGAGCCGTGAATACTTTGTTGCCACTCCGTTCAGCAAGCGAGGACGCGTTAATGGTCCGGAACCGCGCTGGGCGAGCTGTGGCCTTGTATGGCGACAACACCGACTGGATAGGTATCCATGCATGTATTCGCCGCAACCTCTCACCAATCAATGCAGTCAGGCGCCGAACTACTGCACTTATTCTCGGCGCTGGGGGAATGGCTCGAGCAGCGATCTATGCTCTCATTCGTCTCGGCGTTCGAACCGTGTTTGTCTATAACCGCACTTTACAAAATGCGGCCGAACTCGCACGGCAGTTCCAAAACTGGCCGCTCCAGGGGGATTCAAGCAGAGGAGATAATTCAGAATCTGGCTGTTCGCGGAATACCACCGGAAGCCCTGACACTACGACTGACAACCTCGCGATACGAGTTATTCCATCGCAGAATGATCCGTGGCCGGTGGATGCGAATCCCCCGACAATCATTGTCTCGTGCATAGCAACTCAAGATATTGGTGGCAAGAGTTCAGTAGATACAAGCCTACCAACCACTTGGCTCTCAAGCCCCACCGGAGGAGTTGCCATCGAGGTATGTCCACTTCAGAGCTATCTCCTCATGTGGTTAACTAATGTCTGTGTAGCTGAGCTATACACCGCTGAACACACCGTTACTCACTCAAATTCAAGAGCTCAAGGATAATGGTTGGATTGCCGTCGATGGCCTGCAAGTGCTTCCAGAGCAGGGAGTTTTGCAGTTTGAGCTGTTTACCGGGAGGAAACCACCCCGGGAGCTGATGCGGAGAGAGGTTCTTCGCGCGTATCGGGATCGAACGCAAAGGGAGACTGTACATATGATTCATGACCCCTTTTCTCTGACCCGAGAGCTTTTGCATGAGACGGGGGCAAATCTAGACTAGGACAGTCGGTCTGACCCGATAGTATACGTTAAAATCTGCATCTTGATTCGCTTTCCGAACAATACACTCATAATGTTATATGTACACGGCTTACTCTAGCCTCAACAAAACAGATTGTGAAAATGTGATCGCTGACATTAATTGCCATGCATCTAGATCTTGTTAGTGCTAGAGCAAAATGCAAGATCCGTTGCAGAATAGAGGTGTGAGTCGAAACCTATCTGAAGGGAGACTCGCAGATTGAAGCGAGTTTGGTTTGAATCATCAAATTCTTATCATCAGTGCTCAGTTCTCGCAAGACCCACTACCACGAGAAGAGCCTGGCGGCAAAGGTCTTTTCCAAGGCACGGAGTGGGGATGCCGCCACGTTTATGAGGCCATTGCGGCTGGGATTCGTCCCTTACTCATCATCTTGATCCCCATCTTCTATAAGCACCTGGAAATAAGCTGCAGCTTTTTTGCCTTTGGTTTACATACATGTTACATGTACCTTCCCTCAATATGGCCACTCCCGAGAACCAGATGGTTCCCGTTTCCACCAGCGATACCGACGTCATATCCCAAAGATATGCGAGTGACAAGCAGACTTGCATCCTTACACTCACCTTCCCGGATATTTCAGGGGCGAGAAGTCGCCTGAAACGCATGGAATATGGCGTCCATTGCTGGGAACTTCGCGGGGACCTGCTGAGCCCGTCTGGTGTAGCTGAGGAGTCCAATGTTCCACCAGCAGAATGCGTGCGGAATCAAATACGCTGCCTAAGGTCATATTCGGATCTCCCAATTTTCTTCAGCTTGAGAATGCAATCCCAAGGTGGAAGATTCCCTGACACTGAAATCGCGGCTGTGGCAGACCTGATATCGCTGGCTGTCGATCTCAAGTGCGAGTATGTCGAGTGGAACATCGACTGGCCCCTGGACACACTCAAAAGGATTACTAGCAGGACAATCGAGACAAAGATTGTCGGATCTTATTATGATTTGACTGGTGACATGAGATGGACGAACCCCAGTCTTCGAGACATGTGCACATACGTCGATCAGTACGCGGGTGAGGCCATCATGGACGGTTTACTCCCAGTATTACCCGCCAGCTAATCAAGTGTTTTCAGACATTATCAGTTTAAATCTTCTGGAAAGGGATATGCATGATTGCTACGACTTAGCTCGATTCACTCGAGAACATCGGCAGAGGAGCAAAACCCCTCTTCTAGCAATCTGTACCGGCTTAAACGGCCAGCTGTCGCGCATTACCGCTCCCATCACGCAGGTCACGCACCCAAGCTTGCCTTTCCCGGCATCTACAGATCAACCAACTGTGGCCAAGGTAAATCAGGCCCTGCATCTGCTTGGACAGCTACCAGAGAAGAAATTCTACATCTTTGGACACAACATCGCACACTCTCTGTCGCCCGCTCTCCACAATGCCGGCTTCAAGGAACTTGGACTACCGCACCATTACAGGATCCATCAGAGCGAGAGTGTAGATAAGTCTGTGGAGAATCTGATCAGTCGCCCTGACTTTGGTGGATCCTCAGTTACCTTTCCACACAAACTACAGGTTGGCAAGCTATTGGACTCCCTTTCCCCTGTGGCGAAGAAGGTCGGGGCCGTCAACACCATTGTTGTGAGGAAGTCGGAAGACGGCAGTCGAGTGCTGCTCGGAGATAACACAGATTGGCTCGGGATCAAGAGATGTATTGAGTCGGCATCTGTCAGTCATCTTGACTCGTCAGCTGCACTTGTGCTTGGAGCAGGAGGTGCAGCTCGTGCCGCCTGTTACGCCGTTCAAAGTCTCGGCCTTCAGCAACTTATTATCGTCAACAGAACCCTGTCGAAGGCGGAAGAAATGGCGTCTCTATTCCCAGAGATCAAAACAACAATTTTTGAAAGTCTCGAGGCTGCATCTGGAGGCGCTGGGCTATGTATTCGAGTTATAGTTGCGTGTGTGCCTGCCGACGATCTGGGCGAGGACAAGATCCCGACTGCACTCTTTTCCGGCGTTGAGACCGGTGCTCTGGTCGAGATGGCGTACAGGCCGCAGGTCACAGGAATGATGAAAGTGGCAGGTCGATACCCTGGATGGAGAGTCTTTAGAGGCATCGATGTATTGGAAGAGCAGGCATATGCGCAGTTTGAGCTTTGGACTGACACGCCCGCGCCTTCCATAGTGATGGGGAATGCCATGAGAGCAAAGGCAAACGGGAAACTGTAGTGTTAGGACTTGCAGTAGTTACGAATGACAACTATCCATGATTTTACGTCTACTTACATGCCGAGATAGAGACACAAATTATTTTAGTGCAGTGATAGAAAGGCTGATATTTACAAGGCTGGTGTAGCAACGTTGGTCTCCCGACATGCACCTAGGAGTTCTCCCAACTCGCTTTCATGGTATACTTAATGAACCCGTGTGTTCTTGCAGCTGATATATAACTAAAATGTCTAAATATCAATGCCCTGTCCTTCAACCCAGCTCTTAGCTTGCCAATACAGGAGGTCATGCTTCTCGAGATTTACGGTGCCAACATGACGTCGATGTCCCGGCATATCCGGGAGCACCGCAACACCCATTGTCGCTTCCTGAAAATATGCGAGGTATTTATATCCCGGTGGATAGCTCTTCAGCTTTTCCGCATCGATAATTAGAACCTTTGCTGGGTTTGTAGGAATCACCTTGTCCTTCTCATACCAGTGGCGAACTAATCGGGCGCCCCATCGGCCATCGACCTTTTCGAAGAAGAAGCAGAACCGGCAGTCGGCCTCAACGTCGAACTCAACGCCGTCAAAATCGAACCTTTGAGTGATTGTTGCTTTTAGTTTAGTTACTGCAAGCGTGCCCTCGGCGTTGATGTCTGTGGTTGATCCGTGGCATCTGTGCATGATGAAGGCACCTTGATCTATCCCAGCTTTTGAAGCGGCAATGAACTCGGAGAACAGAACGCGGCCTGACCAAGTGGTGTATACATAGGCTCCAGGGTGAAAAATTGACTGGAAGTTTTCCCACTGCATGCGTCCCTGGCAAAATGTCATAAAATGTCAGCTTTGGTCGCGCTGGGTCGTCCACGTAATAGATCAGATATACCGATAACAAGGCCAGTCCTCGGCCAATTCCCTAAGTTTGAGTCTTTCTAGCACTAAATGATCGGGACCATTGTTGCGAATAGCTTCGGAAGGTCTTGAGCCCTCGGGGAGGCTATGAAGATCAACCATGTTGATTGACAATGAGATTGCTGGTTGCGAATATCAAGGCTTCCTGTGGATACTTGGTAGGACTGCAGTTCCGAACATCTGTTTGATATAAGGAAGATTGGACACAACGGAAATTCTGCAGTTGGAGCTGACGATCCCGAGAAACCCGGGAAAATGCTTATACATCTCAGCGTCATAACAGGGTAAAGAAATCTTCCCCCGCGTCTTGGTTTCCAGATGTAACTCCGGGTCTTGAATCCGGCGCTGATTGATTGCGGGTTACTGGAGACAATTCCCCAAAAGAATTGAAGACTTTGGATGTATTCCAGTGACAGCGCATCTGTCAGAGGGCGGTTTTAGCTGAGCGGAGGAATTCATTCCCGCCGCCACGCCACTGGTAGAAGCAGACTCACTGACCCATCCCCACTCCATCTGCCTTTGATTGACGCCGGGGGTACTGAAAAGCATCCGCCGGTTGGACTTGTTCACAAAAGAACCTCCCTGTCCTGATGCCATTCTATGTTGCCAGTGAATGGCACTTTGTCAATCATCCTTTACGCTGTCAACCTGCCATTCTTCCACAAGATATCATCTCAATCATGGGGAACTCCATTCTGCTCATCAATGGCCCGAACCTGAATCTCCTGGGCATCCGAGAACCCCACATCTACGGCCACACCACGCTGAGCGAGCTTGAGACCAATTCGGTAGAACACGCTCGATCACTCGGGGCTGAGCTTCGAGTCTTCCAGTCGAACCACGAAGGCGCCATCATCGATCGCATCCAGGCCGCACGAGGAACCATCGATGTCATCATCATCAATTCCGCTGCATACACACACACGAGCGTTGGCATTCGGGATGCACTTGTCGGCGTCGACATCCCCTTTATCGAACTTCACATCAGCAATACGCACACACGGGAATCGTTTCGGCATCACAGCTATTTGAGCGACAAAGCAGTAGCGGTCATTATGGGATTTGGAATTCATGGATATAGATATGCCATTGAACATGCAGTTAATGTCACGGCCCAGGTTGAGACNNCTTCTTCCTTCCTATCACAGACGGATCACCAGCTCGTTGCACTCATCTAAGTGATCCGTGTCTACCCACCAATCACGGACAGGATCACTACAACACCATCGTGATCCTACTCTGGCTCACCTAGATCACCACCGTGATCTAGTGATCCCACTACAGTATA
>JABSTB010001092.1:0-15391 GCA_013756995.1 Neonectria neomacrospora | reverse complement strand
CCTCTGCTTCCTTCCACCACCACCACCACCCAATTCCCTTGCCTGCCTCGCCTGCCTTGCCTGGCCTCGCCCTGTCGGCCTACCTCGCCTTGCCTAAGTCGTCGCTCGTCGGTCCATCGTACCTCCCCTGCCCTGGCCTTCCCTGCCCGCTGCTCGTTCCGGGCCTTGTACGAAATTTGTACCTGTCCGCTGCATAAGGACGGGAGGTACGGCTTCTCTACCTCACTTTCTGCTGCCACCGGGCAGGTGCTAACGGAGCACGAAAGGTACCCTTGCTTAACGGTCCAGTGCGGTACGAAGTACGCCCTTCGTAATCGCGGTCGCTGTTGCTGCCGCTGCCGTTCCCGCTTGTCTTTTGCTCCGAAGGGCTACGGCCACGGCCACGGTCCTCGCTTTAACACAGTCCACAGTCCAGTCTACCGTCCACCGTCCACCGAACTTGGAAACCACACTCCCTCCTCCTCCTCCTTGTACCTGCCTCCGCTCGCCCTTACCCTTCCCTCCTCTCTTCTCTCTCTGTCCCCTTGTTTCCTTTTTCCTTCCGCCCCCCTTCCTCTCTCCTTCCCCTTTCTCCCTCCCTTCTTCTTCTCCTTCCTCCTCTCCACAATGTCCGCTCAAGATCCTTCCTCCTCCACAAACTTCACCACCAGCCAAGATGCCTCGGGACGACAGCCCTCCGCCTTGCCCTCCTCCGCCGCCGAACTCGCCAGTGCAAAGATAAGCCTGCGAAAGTCGCTGCGCAGCTTCCCCGACTTCCCCATCCCGGGCATCAACTTCGTCGATATCATGCCCCTCTTCGCCGACCCGGTCGCCCATGCTACCCTCGTCGACGCCCTCGAGTTGCAGATCGCCGAGGCCTTCCCTGCCTCCAAGCCCGATGTCATCGTTGGGCTTGACGCCCGCGGCTTCCTGTTCGGTCCCGGCCTTGCCCTCCGCCTTGGCGTTCCCTTTGCCGCCGTTCGCAAGCCGGGCAAGCTCCCCGGTCCTTGCGCCACGGCCGAGTACGTCAAGGAGTACGGCAAGGATTTGTTCCAGATGCAGCAGGACGCCGTCCGCGAAGGCCAGAAGGTCCTCATCGTCGACGATATCATTGCCACGGGTGAGTTAACCCGCCCGCGATTGCATCATGCATAGCGCACCCGGGACCTTTGCTGACGTGCTTTCTTCTTATAGGTGGTTCTGCGGCGGCCGCTGCCGATCTTGTTCACCAGCTGAAGGGTGAAGTCGTCGGCTACATGTTCATTCTCGAGATCCCTGGTCTAAACGGACGCGAGAAGCTCGGCGCTGCCCCCTCGACTATTCTCCTGGAAGAGGCCTAGTCGACTAATGCCTCCCCCGACCTCTTCCGCACCGTCCTCATTCAACATCCATCCGATTCCGAACTACAGAGCACGACCGACGAATTCCCACTGCATTTCACACATCAACACGGACATAGGGGACCTGCTAGACTTTCAGCATCTTTTTTAATTTGTCTCGCCTTTTCATCTGTTGTCGAGGCTCTCTGGTCACATTTTGTCTCTCTCACGAATCGTCTTCTCCTATCCGTCGACCTCTTTGCACCGACTGGCGTTTTTCTTGGATGGTCCTTTTCTACTAAATATCAAAAGTCTTTCCCGGGTCCGCGCATAGCTATAGAAGGAGGGTTTGGGGGGTTCGTTGCCATAACCATAAAGATCTCACATATAATCACGTTTATCATGGTCCTCTTGCCCCCTTATTGCTTTGTCGATGTCCGTGGTCTCGGATTTTTACATCTGACACAATCGCAAAACGGTTGCGCTAATGACCTTTATTCAATTTCAGAGTGTGCACATGAGTGGGAAGTTTCCGTATCAGGTGCCGAGAGCGAGTAGCCGTTCGCAGTGGTTTTAACTTACCTCGAGCGGCCGATATACTAATGGATATTTGCAGGCTCACTAATTGATATGTTAAGAGATATTCTAACGTACAGATGACGTCTTATGTGGCTCTCGACGAAACGAATACCGCGAGACACAAACTCCGAGATATGCATTCACGTACTCTGACACGCAAACCCAGGAACCCGTCACAGAACCAGGGCGTTCTCGATAAATAGCCCCTGACTCTGAACTTTGTATGTCCTGCGCATTCCAACGCCCTTAGCCTCACCAAATCGTGCATAATCGCCCTTATTCCCACGCATCAGCACCATGGGCAAGGGCCTAAAACGTTTCATCCCATTGGGAGTTACTTGAGCCTCAGTCAGCAGCGGTCTTGTGATATCATATTTATCGTCCTCATTGCCCTCGCCCTCGCCTTCGCCCTCGTCGATGACAATGACGAGCTGCAGCGAAGTTGGGCTTGGTGCGAAGCTCGGGATGCGTTTGAGCTTCTCGCTGTAGGAGCAGCCACCTCGGCGCATGACAATAACTTGGTGCTCCCGTGGCGCGGTATCGGGAAGGGTGGCGCCGCAAGCATGTTCAGCGAGATAGACGGTCGTCCAAGGGAAGTTGGCAATCGGATTCTTGGCACTATAACTGGGCGAGCCGACAACCGGAGTGTCGGGGATAGAGGGTAAGGGGAAGGCTCCAAGGCCGGTGGCCGTGTAGGCGGACCAGCGGTAAATGGTGGGGCCGGGCTCGACCAACTGTGACTCCGGAACGTCCGTATATGCGGGCTCGAACACGGAGGTGACGGCCCGAAGGAGCATGTCGAAGAGAGACTCGGACGGGATGGGCACGAGATCGCCTTCGGCCCCGCCTACGGACCCCGCCTTGCTAAATGATGAATTAACGCTGTCTGCTGCTATTGGCATACTGGCGTTGTGCTTTTGGGGCATGTTCATGAGGAGCTTAATTTGGACCAGGTCCTTGCGCCGGATGCAAGCAAACGCTTCATCCTTCCAAAGGCGAACTTGTTCGGCGTAGAAAAAGACGGTCTCGTGGCGCCCAAGCTGCGTCGTCCCCGCATGAGTGATCCTCCATACGTCGTCTCCGAACTCGCTATCACGACGCAGCTCTAACTGGAATCGCATGCCTTGGAGGTTCTTAACTGTCGGGCCGCGGTTAGTGTTCCACACGAGCGAGGACCCAAACCGCGATACCAGCGAGTTGGTGCCGTCACTAGCCGGAAACTCGATCAACGACAGTACGCGTTCGTCGGGAACTGCGCAGGTACCGTTCCGCGGAAGCATGGCCGGGGGAAGAGTCCATGGGAAAAGGGTGTAGTTGGTCTTGGGCCGGTATTTGGTAACCAGCCCCTTCTCCTTGTCTTCGACTTCGATAGGTTCGACTGGCCCATGTAGATTCGGAGTGTTGTGTAGATCTGTGAACCTCGCAACATGGAAAAGGTCTCGTCTAGCTGCGGTTGCCGAGCCAGAGAACGGGTCTGCTAGGGGGTACGCAGGACATGAGTTTGTGAAACTCTCATCGTAATATCGGTATACCGTCGCGTCTCGTTTCGCCAGAGGAGGTGTGTTGCTCGACCTCGATCTCGCTTTCTTCGGGATTAGGAGGGGATGCCCTTCTGTGGTGAAAACATATGCCGCGTCAAGATGGTTCAGAGGGTGATCTGGGTCGAAGAGCAGGTACATGTACTTTGCAGTCTCTCCAAGGAAGAAACTCTCCATGCGATCTGACTTCTCTCCTGTCCGGACATCTTGCAAACCAGCCCACCCGCAAGGGGTATAGCATCGCCGTTTGATATCCTTGAGGACCATTTCTCCAACATACAGATACCACGGGTCCTTTGTAGCACGGTAAATGTGGTACGTCGATTCGATGAACTCGGGGCGGCCCGGCCACCACCCAAGGCCCCCGTCGATTGAGTTTTCACGAACTGACCATCGCTCTGGCAAGCCAGCGTAGCGCGTCCAAAGAGCCGTATAAACGAGGTTTGCTTCAATGGCTTCATCGAGCTCGCCTGCCAATGCCAAGAGGCCTGGATAGAATGCTCCTAGGCTGTCAATCCACATTGTGTATGGCTGGCCGGTATCGCGATAGCTATTCGAGTAGTATGGATAATGGCTCCTGTCGGTGTAGCTCCTGTCGGTATAGAGATATCTCTTGACGGAGGCGTGGGCCAGGTGCCATGCTTCCAGGAATGCATCTGCCGATTGCAATGCGGTAGGAAGAGGGGGGTGGATAGTATTAGGGTCCAACCAGTTCGTGCTGCTCTCTCTGTGGGTCGTTGATACGTTCGGCATGTCATGTCCAGAGAGCAAGATGTGGCTCTTGAGAGCGTATTCAAAGAAACTGTCCATGCCTGCACCGATTCCAGCGTGCGGACCGATCCACATCCCACGCTCCGCATCAATGCCGTTCCCAATGAGGCCAATCTCACTTCGTCGACTCCAGACTTCCCAGAACGCTCGCTTGGCTGCTTGCTCGAACCGAGGATCTCCGGACAGTCGGCTGAGAACAGTGAACTCAAGAGTCAAACTACCCGCGCCCGCGCTGCACGTTTCTGTGACCTCCTGGACTTCAGGAAGATCCTCTTCGCCCGTTTCACGGTGCAGAGGGGAGTTGGTGTAGAAGGGGATTCCATCCCGGAGGTTGACACGGGGGTATGGGATGCCCGTATCGGTGTAGAATGCTGGGAGAAGTCTTTGGCCTAGGTCGAACGCAAGTCTCAGCAGCTGGCCATCGTACTTGAAGCCATTGGGCCACGATATCGGGGCCAATTCCAAAGGGTCGTTGCCGGGCTCGCCTACCGGCTGAGCATTATATCCAGTAATTGGCAGCTCTCCTATGGCGAAAAGGTGTGCGCTGAGAAGGCCGCCAACTCCACGGATGACTGTTTCAAAGACCTGGACCTTGCTGTCGAGATCGAAACCGAATGCCCGACGACCGCGACCCGAAGCTCCTGCTCGGCCATCTCCGTAGTATTCCACGAATTGAGCTACCCCATGCTGAAAGTCGCTCAGCGCCCGAGGTCCCGTATGTGAGCCATCTTCGGGCCCTCCAGCAAGAATGGCAAGAGTCGACAGGCTATCGATGAGGGTCAGGGAGTAGTTCCCGAGGACGTCGTTCAGTCCAATTTGGCTGGGGTTGTCTCGATCTCGGGTCAGAGGGGCGCACGTTAAGGGTCTCAGCTGTCACATGAAAAGAGTTAGTTGATTGCCACAGTGCATCTATCGATGGCATGGAGCGCGGCGCACCTCATCATCAGGGAACGCATGCGTCATGTAGTTGCTGTACCCATGATAGAACATGTCCACCGTGTCCTGGCGCAGCCGCTCCAGGCGGTCTTGCCGCATCGCATCTGTCGTCCATGACAGCAAAGCGCATATCAGCAGCAAGGGGGCAACCAGAAACATTATGTTCGTTGATTCATGAAGCTGGAGGATTCTCCAATGTGCTACGGCGCTGGATAGCTGCCGGGCTCATCGGGAGGAGGCGGAGGTAGGCAAGCGCAGAAGGTCACATGTAGGTGAAGGAAGAATACGCCTTGAGATGGGCTGCGCAGAAGGCGCCTGCCGTGGGTTTGCAGAAATGTGAAGAAGCAGCACCAAGGTGCCTGTGTTGTGGTGATCTCGAGATGCTGTCATCTTCTCCGGTGCGCCACATCCTTTGACGATCGCGTGCGTGAGTGAGAAACTGTGGCTAGTGGTGTGGCTGCTGGTAACCTGCAGTCAGTAGTTCATCCGCACCAACCAGATCGACCCTATGGGGCTGGCGAGCGCCTTAACTTGATTAAGCTTCCAAAATGGGATGCCTGATATCCTTGGCATTGAGATTGATGAACTCGGAGAAGATAGAGTTGTTATTTTGAACGGGGAAATCGGTACTCCGTAATCTTCTCCGGATTCTCCGAACTGACCAGCCAGATTTTTTTCCCCAATGCCACATGCCGTCTTGTGGACACGCGGCATCTACCGGCCTCCGTTCCAGGTAAAGCAGTCGAAGCGATGGCCAGCCAAATTACGAACATTTGTACGAAGTATGCAACGTACATACCTGGCACTCCGGTCCTGTATTCGCACCTGCAACGTCCGCCCGTATCCCTTGTCGACAGCTCCCCCTGCCTGGTCGCAGTCATTAAAAAAAAGTCCCCGAAAGACGGCGGCGGTAAGGTGCGAACGGTGCGTCACATCCCCGGGCGCTAGGACAGAAACCCGAGGCGCTTCAAACAAACCGCTAACCAACCCGCAGTTCGCGTCATTCAACTAGCAGCGCGCTCGGCGCCAAACCAGCAGCTGTCCGTCGCAGCCGAGTGTGACTCCGTGTTGGCCATCAAACTCAACTAATTGATTCAAGCGCACATCTAAGCGCGAGTCTCCCGGCGATCGCTGTGTCCCGTTGCTCTCATCACACCCGCGGCGGTTCCCCCTCGTGGTGTTGTTGTACCCCCGAAGCTGCCCGCCCGCATGAGGCTGCTTGGGTCTCACGGCGTGCCTTTGCTGTAGCACGGATGCCGACGACAGACAAGGTATCGATACATGTCGTTCGTACTCCGTAGGTATTTGGCACTTGGTACCAGGGTCGAGCCAGGTCCCACTCAAAGCTCCATCGAAGATCCTCTGATGATCTCCACACCACGAACAACGACAAGCCACGCGGTGCCGAGCCTGATGGTGGCAGCTTCTAGTGCGCCACCACTCACCCGTCCTGCGGACTCCTGCGTGCCACTTGAGGGTGTGTTGAGCTCAGTTCGTCGAATTGACGGCGCAGACGAACTTCCTTTTCTTTTGGCAGAACTCCTAACCTAGCTTCTCACTCCATGATGGATGCAGACCACGGCTGAACACTAGTGCGTCGAATCAAGGTGGGCTACGCCATGGTTTATGGAGTATCGGGCAGTTGCCTTCTTCCGTCGGTGAATTGCGATCAAGTAGGTATGACACACGGCCCCGGGTTTTGAACCACTATTATGTCACCCTGCCAGCTGGCATTCGCTGTTTATTCAGAACATGGTTCCAGTCGCCCCTAGTCAGGTCTCCATCAACTCTACTGCGTAGTAGCAAGGCCTCGGTTGCTGCGGCAGTGGCAGCCTTATCAACTTGTTTCTATTTCCGACGACCCTGCATTGCCCTCTCTGGGGAATGCCTGCCTCCACTCGCTCCTCTCATCTTCTGGCAGTAATCCAACATGACAACCGATTCTCAAACTAGAAATCGCCGACGTTTCGACTCGAAAGCTTCCCGTATCGGCAGCAGATGACGATGGGTTGGGGTCCTGCAACCTGGTGTCTAGCTGCACGCCTCAGTGATGAGACCCTCTTCCGCCGTTGACACCCACTAGTTCGGATGCCGTGGTAGCTGATCAATGATGACGAAGCGGCAGTTGCCAGAGAGCATGTTCCCCCACCCCAACTGGAGCAACTTGCTAGAGCGTTGAGGCGCTCCATTGTCGAGGGCGTTGGCGCGAGAGCCCAGAGACCAGGCCTAATTCTTACTGCCACATCCAGGGATCAAGATTGCCTCCATCGGCATCACCGAATCGTCGATGGCCCGAGTTGAGCTGGTCAAGGCTGCTCAACTAGTTGGCTAGACTCCGAAGCACTAAGCCGACGCTACCTATTTGCCGACTAAGGGAGCAGGTATCATGTATGCCTCCCCTCCTTCCATGGCGCCATGTGTTACGACATCGGCTTTCACGGCGTGATCTCCGCTGATGTACGGAGTACAGCAGGTACTTGTACGGGTAGGGCTGAGTCTCGCAGCGCCCTACTTTCTGACGGTGGCTGGCGGCACTGCCAAAAGCAACCACGAACCATATTCCGACGGCAATATCAACTGCCGTTGTTCATATCGTTGGACCATAATTCAACACATGGTCAACAGGTCAACAGAAAACTTGGCCTCGGCGTGGCCAAAGGTGTTCGCTTCGGATTTCCGAAGGCGGCAGGCTGGCCAAATTGATTTGCCGAAAATATTGCCACTCTGTCCCGGTGGTTTGGATACCCTACTTTTTTATTGCGCACATGAGTCGTCAATGATACGATGAGAAGCTGCAGTGCTCTGAAACCTACTCGCCTGTGGCGCAGCGGAACTCCCCCTCGGAAGTCCAGAAGCCCATAAGCCGTGGCAGAGGACTAATCAGGGCGGCAGTCCTGCCCACTCTGAGCCTCCGGGGGCGGAGAGTCGACATACGCTGGCGCGACTTAGCCTGCGAGGGAAGCGTCGGTCATGATACGCCTCCTTCTCTTGGTCTAGTCTGCAAACCTGGCTTCCCTCCGCATTTGAGGGAACAACCCATTCTATTGTGAGACGATCTATTCTGTCTAGTCCGACCCCCACACGCGAGCTTCACACCCCGCTGTTGTACTGTTGTACCGCTGTACCCTCGTATCCTCCGTACAGTACTTTGAGAACATACCGGCAGTACTGCAGTACGTGGGTAGTGTAGGTCGCGCAATCGTCGTCTCGTTCCCACGCTAATCGCGACAGAAACCGTCTTAGCACGTCCTACTCCCTTGGCCGCTCGTCAGTCACGCTCACCATCGATGGCGTTAGAGTAAAGGTTGAAGCCGAACGGAAACTCGGGCGGGCGGGCGGCGCTGGACGCTTCAGCGCACACGACGGGCAAAGTCATTGCCGAACTGTCAACGGCGTGATCTGCATCGGAGTCTAAGGCATGATCCCTGACGGCTGACTAGGGCATCGGCCGACGGGTCCACTAGTTTAGACTTAGAGCGACCCCGTCCATCTTGTCGCGAAACCTCCCCGGCCTCAATAGCAACGACACACCCTTGTCGGAGCGTCGGAGCTGCATGCGTGTCGCAGCGGAACCAAATTACTTGAAAGCGCAATTTTCCAGACTGTCGGGACCGCAGACATTTGCGAACACGCAAGCCGAGGATGGATTGTCTCAGCCAGAACGGAACGCCCTGAGCCGTGTCGCTCTGCCCGCCCCTTTTCTGTCGCCCTCGCTCACCACAGCACGCCACAGACGTCCAGCTCAGGATCGCCAATCTGACGGCCCCTCAACCCGCGCGCCTGTTGTCGACCCCGGACTTTCGGATGAAGCCACTCTCGGTCACTTGACTTCCCACGTGCCGTTGGGCTTCTGTATCTTTTCATGTTTGCGCTGAGACAGCCATCGGAACGACAAGGCGACAGACAGGGAAGGCCTTGCAGGGGCACACAGCACACAGCACGCGGCACGCAGCACGCACTCAAGCAGCGCGCACAGTGTGGCTGCCTGCAGACCACAGGTGGCCGCATTTCCGGCCTGGCTGTGACGAAAACCTGCACATTCCATAGCCTCCTCCTTGAAACATGCCCAGGCAGTGCGGTGACAGACTGTCGGGTCGAGCTGACCAAGATCGCCCAGGTTACCTGGTGAAAAGCATGGTCGAGGTTTCTATCAGCGATGACCCTGCTTCCCTACTTGCAAAGAGTCCAGTCACAAGTGCTAGAGTAATCAGCTAGGAGGTCTTTGCGAGCTCCGCTTGGGGAGGAAAAAAAAACAGTGATTTCTTTGGGGGTATAATGAAGGCGTCCTCGAACACTGCGAATCCGATCTCAAAGACGGGGATATTTTGATAGCAAGAAAAGAAAGAAAAAGGAGTGTCTGCTCTTCGTCGAGAAGATGAAGCAATCTAAACGGTATCCAGAAACCAAAAAGCCACCACCATCCACCAATTCCACCTGACGCCATGAAAGCCCTTTCCTAAGATTCCCGACGCTGTCCATATTGCGCTGCTGGGCTCAGTCTGATCATCTGCTCGCACGCCTGGCGAGTCATGGGCTCATGACGTTGGGCCATTCCACCTGGCTGGTCCCCCCACATCTGAATGTCCATCATTTCGTTCTGGCCAGGAGCCGAATCGTCCTCCAGCTTAATGTCTTGGCGGCTGTGGACCTGGTTGATCACTTCGTCTTCGTGCGTGTTGTGTGAGCTAACGCTAAGCTCGTCGCTTAATGCGTCGTCCATGCCACGGATGGTAGTGCGCTTCTTTGCCGACGTCGACTTTCGGCGTCGACGGATGTTGGCCTCCCCGTGAGACTCCATGTACAACCCCTCCTCGAGCTTCAGGTCGTTGACAACCTTGATCTCGATATCGCTCGGGTTCAAGCGCATGTTGCGAGAGCCCCCCATGTCTATGAAGTATTCTAGGATCGTTTGGTAGCGGTTCTTTTCAGCAGCGATCCAGGCTTGCCGAAGAAGTTCCTCCTAAAAGCAATGTATATTAGGAAAGGCCAATCTCTATTAGTCGGGGGTGGAGTTGACTTACATCTTTCGGGATCCATTCGATATACTTGGAGCGACCGCGCTTGAACTTCATCTGTAACGTCTCCTTTCCCGGGCACTTGTGGAACCTGTTGTTGAAGTCGTTCTGGATGCTCTCCCACATGTCCTGGCCCTTCTGGTGGCGATGCTGCCAGCGGGATTCAAAGATGCAGCGCTCCTCTTCAGGGCAGTTGCTCTTCAGGTTGGGGGGGATCTCTTGTCCGAAGCAGTTCTTGTGTTCCTCGAGGGGGTCATCTGTCCCGGGGTTCCTTGCTTGTCCTCGGGACTTGGCTGGCCGCTTCTTGACTCGTCCTGAGGCCGTTGAAACCGGCCGTCGGCGAGGAGACCCGTTGCTGGAACGTGGTTCTTGGGTGAGGCCGTGTGTTACTTGGTCTTCAGGGCTTGGTCGGCGCGCCGGCCGGAACTGAGATGGGTGAGGCTCGTTCAGGAGGGGTGCGGCTTGCATCTCCCGGCCAGTTACGGCCATTGGCATGGGTTGGTGATCTCGGAGCATCATATGGTGCTGGTCGACGGGATGCGCCATGGTTATGTAGTATGGCTGGTTCATTTGCTGTGGCTCCGGGGCATCTGAGACTCCAAAGGCGCCCATGTAGGGCTCGGGAGGGCCAGGGGTAGTCCGGCGTCCCTCGCCGAGGTAGGCGGTTTCCATGTACTCTGGAGCGACCGGAGCCTGATGAGCCATGGGCGAGCTCGTCTGACTGGACTGGCCGTTCATGTCGAATTGGGACCACTGTTGCTGGTGGTACATCTTGGAACTCCCTGGGGGCGTAGGCTGTTGAGCTCCGGGTGTGCTTGGAGGTGGGGGGTACTGGGGAATCAGTTTGCGAGCCTGGTGCAAAGGAGGAGATCCCGCAGCAGAGATGGGAGTCAAGAGATTCGAGTCGCACTGGCCGGGAAGGCTGAAAGGAGAAGAAGAGACCTGTTCGTTGACTGTGAGTCGGGCCGTTGCTGGTGCGGCGAGAAGCCAGAGAGAGCCATAGGGCTCGCTCCTTTTAAAGAGAACTTACTGTTCCGTAGGGGGTCAAGTCTGGGTAGGCAGAAGCTGGCGGTGCTGCGGCGGTTGTTGGTCCTCTGTCCGACAGGTTGGTGGTTCCCGAAAGATCGTCCGAATGGGCTAGACCTTGGGCAAGATACTGCTGCTCGACCATGGTCATGTGGATTTTGGAGCGGGATGGCGGACAGTTAAAGCCCGAGGTTGTTGAGAAGGGAGTGGCTTCGTGGGGTAGATGGGATGCTTTAACAGGAAGTGTTGAAGTCGTTGAGGTGGTGGCGGCTGGTGGGAGGTTCTGTCTCAGACTCGCGCATTTATGGTCCAGATAAACGGACTGCTCAAGCATCAACAACGGGAAGCTGAGTCGGCGAGGCAGATAGAAGGACAGGAGATCAAAGAGAAATCAGCCTTTTCCTTGGCCGCGACCGTATTTGAAGACCCAAGTGCGTCCGTATTCCAAGGCCTAAGTGGAGGAAGACGATTTGGAGGAGGAGAGCCTTGTGGGGGATGCAGACGGACGCAGAAGGCCGGCCCTCTTTGTATAAATGGCAGTTAGAGGTGAGAAGCAGTGGAGATCAACGGAGCCGGAGCAGAAGCAGGTCGCAGGGACATCGACAACAGCGCGGCCGAGGGAAGTACCTGGACCTTCTTTGGAAAGTAAAGGATATTAGCAAGCCCAGGGATCGAAGGGACAGAGGGGGGGGGGGCCTGGTCGCCGGAACCTGACCAGGGTGGTCGAGAAAGATGACCGGGGGGGTGGAACATGAGCCCCAGGGAACAAGTAGGAAGTATGAGTACTGCGTACAGATACAGTACAGATGGTATTCGTACAGGACAGTGCAGGAGGAGGACAAGGGGAGGGCAAGGGAACTGTCGTGCATGAAGATAGCCGCCGAGGGCTCTTGCGGACGCTGAGATGGGCTGGGAACAGGACAAGACTAGTAGGCCAAGAGGGCGTGCATGCCAGTGGGGATAGACTTGGCTGGGATGGAGGGGGGTGGGAATGGGGAGTTGAGTGGTTGAGTGTGGTGTGGGAGTTTGCTGCGTGGGTGTGCGATGATGGAATGGGTAGATGGAGATGGAGATGGATGGATGGATGGATGGATACGCACTCCTCGAGAAGGGAAACAGCACCGACGGCGCCCGGTTACTGGGACGGCTCCTCGTCATCTCTCATTTGCGCCTATGATGGATGAGTTTTTGGTGATGTAGCCATGGCCATATCCCATCGCAGAGCGCGCTTCAAGTCGAGGCTCGTCGATGTTCGGGAGCCGTTCCGGGGCGGGTGGCTAGGGTGAGTTCTCCCAAGCAGTTGTCAGCTGCCAACAATGATCCCATAGCAGATGAAAAAGAGATAGGCAGACCTTCTCTGAGAGAGGTTCTATTACTACTACGTTGCTGCTGCTTCTGCTGCTGCTGCTGCTTTTCATCAGTGTCGAGGTATCGGAGCCTTCTGGACGAGGCGATGGAAACAAGACGGATGTGGCAGGGGAGCCACGATCCGGAAGGTATTTCCATTTGCCGCCATTGGCTTTGTCCTTTTGCTGCTAGCTGCTAGCATGGGCAAACGGGGTTCTCGAGAGAGGCTAGAACTGGGGGTCTAGGAGGGCCCAGAAGAGGAACGGATGGCCAGAGGGGGTTGACGATGGCAGGGGCTTCGGACTGAATGGACCGGGGTGGGGGCTAGAGTGGTAGTGGTGGTAGTGACAGTACGCGTAGTAGAATTGGAGAATAGAGAGTAAAGAATAGTGACTAGGGGCTATGGACTAGGGAACAGAGAGGGAGAGAGAGACGGATGGCAGACACAGCGAGATAGGACGAGAGGAACACAGAGCGACACGGAGAGAGAGAGAGAGAGAGAGAGAGAGGCAGACAGACAGCACCCATCCCACAGAGCTGGACTGGACCTTGGTCTCCAGAAGACGACATGGGGGCAAACAAAACCGGACAGGGTACTTTGGGGAGGCCAGCCTGAGCCATGGGGAACGCGGCAAGGTGGGGATCGGGCAGGGTTTGCGCTCTCAGGATGCGGCCGAAGTGGGATGGATGCCAGCCGTTGCGGCGTTGCGCGGTCAAACCACCCACGGACACGCTAAGACGACAGAGACGGCCGTTCAATTAGGCATGTTCGACGTCACGCCGGGGGGCCATTTCCCGGAGCTCGGAGCAGAGCCCTCAGCAAGGCAGCCGGGGAAGCAGACAATCAAAGGCCCACGGCGGAATGACGATATGGCGAACAGACAGGAATGCGGGTTGGTGTCCTGGCGGGCCGTTGGCGTCCATCGATCTCAAGATCGGCAGCAAAATGGTGCGCCAGTGACGTCCCGTACCGTGCTGGGATGTGAGTGGAGGGCGGCCAGTTGAGCAGACGAGCGAGACGAGGACGCCATAATCTTGAATAGGAGCAGGGGTCTGCCCTTAGGGCGAGGCAGGATAGGGCCACGGCCAGCCCAGAGCAGAGAGCGCCGGCCAGAAACTGACTTCTTGACACAGTGCTGCGAAAGGGTCCAAGGAGACAAGAGAGAGCAAGCAGCGCAGAGGAGCCCTAGGCTGGATCGAGGAAACCGTGGCTCCGCTTAACTCCGGAGGGAGAAATACCTCGAGAGACCGTCTATGATAGACCCTGGGAAAGAGACTGAGAGTGGGAGAGGGAGAGAGAGAAACAAAAAGCGGCAGTGGGGGTTCTCGCAATCCCTTTCTCTCCTCCCGTTTACCTGGGCTTTTTGCTCTGCTCGAGCCCATTAATACCCAGTGACAAGCTTCCGTCGGGCGTGTATTGCGGGAGCCCTTACCCGCTTTCCGTTGCCTGTTGGCCATGGGCCCTCGCTCGCCTCTCGCGCTGCGCTGCGATCAACGATGGGCCAACGACGGGACCCTCAGCCGCCGTCCGATCAATCTCAACGAGGCCAGGGACCTCCCGCCCCCGGTCACAGAGAGTGCAACCTACTACGGTAGCTACCAACCTAGGCCACCGGCGGCGGCGTTGCGCGCTTCGCAGTCATAGTACTACATACAGTTTGCTTTCTTTGTCTCCGTCCTGGCGCAGAGCAGCGCAAACGACCCGAGTTCCACTCTGTTTAGGGGGGGGGCGAGGCAAGACGGACCAAGGCGCGCCGTGGACTGGAACTGGAACTGGAACTGGAACTGGGCTGAGCCCGAGCCCAGCCTGATCCGTACAGTGTGGGCAATGGTCGACGGAAGATGGACGAGGGAGGAATCAACACCTACCTACCAGTCACCCGCGGGAGACAAACCCACGCAGGATGGCGCTGGACGGGACAAGGGGGCCTTCCGAAGGTGGAGGGGGGAGCAGCACCACCATGGTAAGGGAGGGTGGGAACTTGGCCCGGGTTCTGTTCAGCGCGTTTGTGCCTGCGCAGGCAGTGCTTGTATCAGAAAGCGTATTGTCTGTGTCTGTGTGTCTGCGTGTCCGGGAGGTACGTGCCGTGAGCGAGCCGCGTGCTGCTTCCTTTCTTTGTTGCGTTGGTTTGCTGGCGCTCTCTCTCTCTCTGGTCCTGAGAGAAAACGACGGGAAACGGGCGGGACTGTCACGGACACCTTTTGCGGTGCAGTACCGCTACGGGCGGTACGTACCGGGAGAGAAATGCGGCCCCGGGTCCGGCCACTCAGGGCGCAGTGGCCGACCCTGGCCGACCCGCCCCGGCCTTGGCGTTACCGAGCTGTCGGGACGCGCTAGCAGGGGCAAACCCTCTGCGCCCGCCTCGGACTAGCGCAGGAATCCTGGCCACCCATGCCCGCCCATGCCCACCCTGCGCCCATCTTGGGCTTAGCGCAGTCTTAGCCTGGGGCAGCGGCGGCCTGCGGTTGGCGGGCTTCCAGACACACCCTCCCTCCATGCCGACCTCACCCGCGGGCCAATGGGTGCGCGGTCCGGTACTTGCGCTATTCCGGATGCGGTAAGGGTACGCGCGCGTCTAGATGTGTGAAGAGGGCAGCCATTGGGTACCGGCAGGGCTGTAAGCGAACTTTCACTGCCCACTGCCAACGCACACCCACGTCCCCGTATCCGCACGCCCACTTTCCCACCTTATTCCTACTCTGGCCACGCCCCCGGTCTTTGAGTTGCGTCTTGGACTTGGTCCTCTTTCCTTCAGCTCGGTGATCGATCCATTCATCCATCCATCCAGCCAACTCACTGCGGACTGTACGAAGTACTGCTCACTCCACAATCAACTCGCCAGCTCGGTCGGTGGTTCTTGGGCGTGCGGATACGGGGACG
>JABSTB010001091.1:0-22687 GCA_013756995.1 Neonectria neomacrospora | reverse complement strand
GATAAAAAGAGATATAATATCTCATAGTATTCCCAGTTATGCTATCACTTCAGGCCACTATATATAATATAGGGGTACTTATCTAATAAGACGGTGCTCCACCACAGAACGATCTAGACATAGCTTGCACCGTGCGTGTGCTGAAATGACAAGTACCTACATCCACTGCTTAAGGTGAATCGATATGTGATAAGGTGACTTGATGTTGTATTGTTAATGATGGTGGCTTTCCGCAAACTTATTTACATTAGCTTGAGGCTACTACTATTATAATTATTATAGACTAATCTTTCTCAATTCTATTACTAACATCCTAACCTATGCTTCATCCCTCATCAACCCTATATCAGCTCGTTTCCGTGGCCGTTTAAGTACATCATCACGAGCGGTCTCCTCGGGCGCTGTGTAATGAGAGTCATGATGCCTCACTTCCACATCTAGCCTCTCGGCAATGATATCTTGGCTCTCACTACGATCAGACTCGGTCGAGATAAATGACTGGACCAGCTCAGGCGGGGCATCACTATTGAAGTAATCCCAACTGTGCTTCCACCGTCGTCCACGTGGTGGTTCCCAATCTGAAGCAACAGATACATCATTTTGGTGCTCGTCTGCTAAGGACTGATGGTCTTCCGCAGACTGATCTCGCGGCTTCTTTTTTGGAGTCGGTGTGCAACTCGAAGACCCAAAATCATGAGGCGACCGCGTACCTCAGGCAATCTGAGCTTGGTCTCGATCGTCTTGCCCGCCTGGGGCTCGAACAGAAGGCCCGCATACTCGGCCACGCCCTTAAAGAAGCGCAGCGTCTTGTCAGAGAAGATGGCCCATATGAACCGCGCAAAGACATGCTTGATAGAAATGCCTGAGAGCGGTGCGGGAGACTGGTTGTGGTAGAGAGGAATAAGATCCGGATTGTCACCTAGGGAGAAAACATGGAGGGCTAGACTCCACGCTTGGCTAGCTGTGTCCATCTCAGTCCAGCGCAGCAATCTTCCTCTTGGGCTTCGAGCGGCTCGCTTGCAGTATCCTCACCTAAACAATACATATTTATTAGCCTACTCCCCATAGTTTAGCCCTTTTCTAAGGAAGTGCCTTGCTAGAGTCGCAATCTTTTCCAGCTGATCGATGCGAGAGCCTTCGTTCTGCCTCAACTTCTCCGCCGCAGCATCGAACTTATCCCACACCTCGATGTACTTGTTGTCCGTGTTCCGGCTCGTTCCGATTGACAACAGCGCATTCTTCATGTTATTGCGGTCACGGATCTTGGTCAGGTCATACTTCCTGATGGCCAAGGTTGGGTCTTGCTGCTTCGTCTCGTTGGTGTACAAGACTCCCAACCTGACACACTCAATGACCAGTGCTGCTAGGCCTGCCGCGAGGGCGTTTGCAACTGAGCTGCCTGTGTGGGCCTCAAACTTTTGTAGATCCCTGTCGAATACGTCGTCGCTGCCCTTCATGACAACCTGGTGACCGGGGAGGATGAAGTCCAGCTCGTGCGCATCGCCGACCGTGTCAACCATGCTGCCCGTCGCTTTCGCAGCTCCGATTCTGAAACTGGCGCGGTTGCTCCCGTGTGGATACGTCAGGTCGGCTGACTTGCCCTGGTCACTGGCCGCGCAGAACATGAGAACGTCCTTGGTGTTGAGAGCGTTGTGTATTGCATCGTCAAACTCCTTCTTCTTGTCTCCTTCAGGGGGCTTGATTGTCCATGACATTGATATAATGTGAGCACCCCTTTCTGCAGCGTACTCGATGGCCTTTGAAGACTCAGAAACGAGACCAAAACTAGAATTGGATCTGGCTTACCTTGATAGCACTGTCGGCATTAATCTGAAGCTTGTCAGAGTTTTCAACGCTGAACGTCTGCAACTTGATGACGTGGATGACGGCGCTGGGACAGATCTTGTGAATCAGTCTGGCCATCAAGGTTCCGTGACCAGAGGATGAGTCCCAGTACGGAGAAACACGTTCGGTAGAGTCTTCTTGGTAGTAGCAGAAGCTCTTGCCTGGGAATTTCTTCCCCTTCATGTCGCCGAGATCACCGCGTGTGATATCAGCGCCATCATCAATAAGGGCCACCTCGACCGGCCCCAGGTCTGGATCCGAAATGTCGTCTCTGAGAGCTGGAACCTGACGGAAATGCTCTGCAAAGTTCTCCATGCACTGCATCCATCTGTGGGGATCAACCGATCGCTCTGGTCGGTCTGGCAGAGTATCAACTGATTGGCCACGATGTAGCATACGACCACCGCCAGTTTTTGGCCGGTTCACTTTGGGTTTGGGTAAGTTCTCGGGCCACGACTCATGAAGGCGCTTCTCAAAGGCGTCGAGGTTTTTCTGTGTTCTCTCACTTGATTCGAGGCCCTATGAGAAGCCCAGTTAGCGAAAGTGCCAGAAATTGTGAGCCAAGAACTCTGAGCACCTCAGTTTGGACCAGATTTATAACCTTGAGTGTGGGCATCAGAGCAAGTCCCTCCGTCTCTGACCACGCTCTCAGTACTGAGTTTCTTCCGCTCCAGTGAAGAGTGATTTCACGTAGACACTGGCCAACTTCAGAAAGTGAAACGGGATCGATATCTAGTCTTCGCCAGTCAAGAATCTCAACGTTCTAACAATGATAAGTTTCGTGCCCTCGCAGCTGAAGACATTTTATCGCTTACAAAAGGCCGCAGTGATTTTTCAATAGCCTCGTCACTATGCGATGGACTTTTTAGGTCGTCCACAATAACCTATTCCTAGAGTCAACATACAGGCACATGGTGGCCATAGGGGCATCTACCTTGATAATTCGGGTGACTTGCTGTTTCTGAAGCCAATCAAAAAAGAAAGCCATGTCCTTGAATGGATTAGTATCAGCCTAAAGCGAATAAATGGTCATCATTTTTTTACCGTCCTGCCTGCGTATCTCGGATCAGGTATCTGCTTCTGATCCTCTAGTTCAACCTGAGGAAACGCCACGTATTGGAGGATCGTGTCAAATCGCAAATGCCGGAAATGTTTACGAAAATCAGCCCTGGTGAGCCTTTTGGGCGGTCCAAAGTCAAACCACAGTTCCTTGCCTGCACAATATGTTAGTGGGCCCTTTCGCGATCCTTGTTACTGTGATGAAGAGAAGATGCATACTCAGCTTTCCGTGTATATTCAGGCAATTAGCCGCAGTCTCTGGACTCTGCGTGCGCAAGTAAAGATGCTTGAGTAGTTGGGAAATCTCTTCAGCAGCAGTCTGCCTCTCCTTATCCTTCTGGGCGACGAGTGAATTGGCTAATTCTTTTCTGGGCGCCGACACATTGGCCGCGGCCCTGGAAGAGCTGATGGGATGTAAGGAAGGAGATGGTAAGGGTGCCGCTCTCTCTTGTGGGTTACCCGCCACGTATGAAGCATTCCCCTTCTCTTGGTTGGAACCTATCATGCGAGAAGAGGAGGCCGCCACGTCTTGACCGGGAGTGAACGAACGCGTGATGCCGACCCGAAGCTCGCCTCTGTCTCTGGGCAGTGGCGGCGGGCCCATACTGTTCATACCAGTCTTTTCTGACTTTTGAGCGGGCTTCTTGATGCTGGAGTTGGTTCGAGCCTCGCCGTCTTCCTCGTTCTTCGATGTAGCCTGAGTTTGCTTTCTCTTGTGCTCTTCCGGCACCGGTGGTGCCCTAGCGGGGCTGGCCTCGAATAGTCGTCGAGTATACACGTGGTATTGGTAGACTGAAAATGTTTTGTTGGCCTGGATCGGGATATTCAATGCTTGGGGTCCCCGAAGTAGCAACTCTTCAACAACGCCAACTTGTCCCTTGCAGCATCGCTCATATTCGACGGCCAGGTGGAGCGGTGTGCGACCCTTGTGGTCTTTGGTGGTAAACATCTTGTCGGGAACAAAACTGCACATGACTTTGACAATCTTCTGCCTCAGATCTTCCTTGCTGAACACACAGGTCATGGCTGTGTGCAGACAAGTAGCCTCACGATCGTTGCCCTGGCTCGCACACTCCCTCTCGAGCGGCTCCTTGAAGCGCTGGTAGGTCTCTGGCTTGAGGTTGAAGCAAGCCGCATAGCTGAAGGCCTCATTGCCATGGTATAGGGCCACAGTGAGGGGAGTACGTTTCGTTCCGTCCACCCAACCGATCAGATGAGGCATTCTGAGCATGACTCGAGACATGAGCCATTGTAGACTAGCGGCCGACTTGCGGTTAAAATTGGAGTAAGCCAACATATGGAGGAAGTTTTGCCCTTCCCAAGTGATTTTGTCCCAGTCAGCTCTCCGGCTGTCAACAAAGCTCAAGAGCTGTTTTCCCCTTTCTTTTTCCCTCTCCTTGTCATGTGCTTTTTCCTTTTCTTTTTCTTGCTCCGTTCTTACCTTGTCCGTTTTATCTTTTTCTTTGGACTCCTCCTTTTCTCTCAGACGCTGGGCTTGAAGCCTCTGGGAAAGATTGATGGCGTCCTCGATGTCCCGGTCGAATCCCGCCTTGACATGGTCTACGTCGTGGTAACCGAGTGTGGCGGAAACCGGTAGGGCAAACTCCTCATCATTGTCGATATCGCTCTCGTAGCCGGGGGTGAATTCTGAGGTCATATTGGTAGCGCGTGATCGGTCTCACACTTCAAGAGAAGCGAAAATGGACATTTCTCGTCATGAAGAGGCGTGACAAGGCTAGATAGGTGAGGAGACGCGAGAGAGTGAGGTTGAGCCGCACGCCACTGAGGATGTTGGTCAGCCCTGCAGGTAGCCAGCCCCACAGGTAGCCCCATGTCCTTCAGAGGGGCTGCGTCAATTGGCGAGCTGAAGATTGAAGGATCGTCCCGTGCCGCAAAGAGTTCCCGACCAGGGATGGCGTTGTTTTGGGAAAACTGGACCGCTAAAGTACTCCTCAGGTACCTGTACTTGACAACGTAAGAGGAGGCTGGGCAAAGCTTTGAGCGAGAAAAGCACCAAGACCCTTCTCTCATCTCTCTCGCGATAACGCTAAAGGGAGCCACTTCGAGCGACTTTTACATCCATTTTCAAAACCCTTATTCAATAATGGCAGACTCTCAAAATGAAGAGTATGGCGATGAGCCTCTCCTCGTGCTTGAGCAGCCCTTAGGAGATCTTCGTATCGGCGGCGAAGACAGCACAGTCCGGACCGAAAATGCCTCCATCTCGGACTGGGAGAGGCGCAACGTCATTGAGCGCACACGCGGAAAGATACACACTCGAGTCGAGCTGCTCGAGGTCACCCACGGAACCTACGACGACGAGGGAGATGAAGCGACGCTGATGGTCTTCCGCTTCCGCTTTGACCCTCAGAAGAACTCTCGACGAGTCACGCGGGCTCGCGTCAGGATCGAATTCCTTGGTAAAAACGGCGGCTCAGCGCCTATTGTTGAAGCTATCGCGCCCGAGGAGAAATGGACCATCGTGCCCACCACAGATGCCGAGTCAACCACGCGGGGCGGACAACTGAACCTCGGGGCTTCCGGGGTGCCTTTTCTCGAGGCTGGGGGGTCAGCAACATTCGAGAAGACCGTGAGCAGGGATGTGACAGACGCTACGACCGTTTCGGGGGCCATCAACCTGGGCAGAGGGAAGAACCGCGGAGACTCAACTGTGGCAGTGTGGAATCTGCAGGAAAACAAACGACGCGAGTCAGGCGTTCCAGACTCCATCACAACCGCCGTCCTTTTGCGCCGTGACGACAGCGAGCCCTTCAATGCCCTGGTCGAGCTTGAGGCTGATGTCGACTGGGTGTCCGGCCTGGAGAGCAAGTTCATGGGTGTGCCGCTCGACGACCCCGTGCTCTTCAACCCAAAGTTGACAGGGAACAGGCCGAAGAAGGGGAGGAGATGCGGGGCCGAGGGCCTTGCCGGCGTCGATTTGTACAAGCTGTGCGCTGTTCGATTTGCTGTGGAGGCGCCTTTCGCCGTTTAATAAAATCGTCATTGGGCTCATGAATTGCAACACTATATCGGTAAATAAGGGCCTTTTGTTGCAGCTATCAACCGGGGACTGATTCTACAACCAATCAAGTTTTTGTTGGACTTGACACTGCCACCGGGCCTTCTGTCCAGACTTGGACTTTGAGCCCACAAGTTCTGGATACATAGATAAACAAGCAGCAACCCGAAATGGCCGCCCGCAGCACAGTCAGGCTGAACCAGTGTGGACCGGCCCGGTTTATTCTCGCCTGAGCTGGCAGCGGAGAATGTCAGACCTGATCCCACAGTTGAGCCTGACATGCAAACTGGCATCTTGCTGCCGCCTACTTTGAGCCACATGCGTCTCTTGAAGCTCAACCGACTGAGCCGAAACCGCCTAGAGCATGGCCGCGACTATGAAAGAAGAGACGGCGCCAAATGCAGACGTGACACAATTTCCGGTCGCAGATGTCCCTGCCACCGACGAAGAGGTGAACGATGAAGAGGTGAACGATGAAGAGGTGAACGAAAAGGCAGCCTCGGCCTCCTCGAGCTCTGCTGATTCAGAAACCGGCGACGACGAGGGACCCCCTAGACTTTATTCTCACCTTATTGGCAGTCGTCACCAGCTTGGGTTGGAAGTGATAGCAGGAGATGAAAAGCCCGAAGACGTTAGCTACGAGTAAGTACTCAACAAGTCGGCCTCGAACCCTACTAACACCTGGGCTACTCAGCTTGGTAGGCGTTCATGGACTTCATAGCGGGAGCCGATCAGCGTGGATGAAACGACCCCAAGGCCCACAGTACCGGTCATGGCTCAGCGACGAATTCAGTGGCATGCCCGGCCACTCTGGAAGAGTCATGCTATATGGCTATGATCCAGGAGACAGGTCTGGTAAGACTTGGACTTCGTACGGTATTTATAAGGAGGCCGAAGCGTTGTTAGAAGCCCTTCTCGAGCTTCGGAGACCAGAGATTAGGGTTTGTCTTCTCGAACCCTTTCAACGTTGTATGCGTCGTGTTGACCGAAGCGACAAAGAGAAAGAGACGGCCAATCTGGTTCTTGTCCCATGATATTGGAGGCGTCATTGTGAAAGCGGCAAGACACTTTGAGGCAGTCTGGTCTATATGAGTTCTGATCGCGACCTAGGCCATGGTTCTAGCCACGCTTCGCGAGCGTAAATATCGCGACATCTTGCATTGCACACGATCTCTCGTAAAGATCCCCTGGATAGGTCATCGAGTTTGCTCCGCTGACGCTGCCTCTAGGTCTTCTTCGGCTACCCCCACAGATACGTGACGAGATGTTGGCTGGAGGAGTCAATCTCACGACTTCTGCTGTCCATGCGAGAGAGACCATTCATCGGCAACTTGTCCAGGGCGGTGAAGAGCCTTTCGCAAGCCATTTTCGAGGTGAATGATGCCTTCATTCACACACCACTACCCACACAGGTCAATCTTGTCAACGTAAGGCCCAGGACTCCGGTTCGTACAGCATAAATACTCTCCTAACTCTCCTTTCACTAAATACGCCACGAGGACTCTATCTTTAATGCATTCATGATGACAATGGCCAATCCATTCGAGCGTCGGCTGTTGATTGACAGACCGGATCGCCATCTTGTCAGGGAGAACCTGGGCACCAGACACGAGTTCTGTCGACTACCGAACCTGGACTGGTTAAGTAAGTCTCCCATGATCATGTCAACTCGGCTGCTAATAGAGGATCTAGCGGGAGACTTGCCTGATCACCTCCATGCCACTTTGCGTCAGCTACTCAAACAAGCGTCACCCATTTACACTTACATGAAATCCGAAACCCATATGAAGGCCTTTCCAGAGATGGAAGGATTTACCAAGTCAAGCGATGACCGCATTATTCATCTCAGATGTTCTCCTTCTAACCCTGCGACGACAGCACAAGTATCTCAGAGGGTTCGGCATTTCCTTGAGAGCGAGAGTAAAGAATCACAGCCGCTGCTCTACTTCAAATTCGACGCCCACGATGTGCGCTTCAGCAACGCCTCATCCATGCTTCAAACATTCGTTGCCCGTTTTCTATTCAATCGTCTGAAGGATAGTGAGTATTCGATTCAGGGAGTCGCCGAGCGACTTCACCTTTCCGGGGCCACCACTCCGCACGGCCTCTTTCATGAGTTTGTGTATTTGAGGGAGACATCGGGTAAGCAAGATAGACAGGATCACCTGTTACGTGCTGACCTCTATTTTAGATTTCGACGAAAGCATATATGTTCTTGGATGTCTAGACGAATGCGACGAATCGGCGCTGTGGTTTCTCTCCTGCCTACGAATATACCTGGAACGAGCTGAGAGCCATCTCAGGGTTTTCATCATTACCACAAATGGAACAGATATGGATGAGGCTGTGGCCTCTGAGCTTTCTCAGTTTCCACCAGGTATTGTTACGCCGTGTGAATATGAGCCTCCCAAGCCTCCGCCATACGATTACAAACGCGAAACCTCGCTGCTTGTTCAAGAGCGACCGGAATTCGCTTGGAACAACCACCACGACGCCATCAGAGACCTTCTTTCACAATGTGAACTTGATGGGGCTCTCTGCCAGTTGCTGATTGACTGGCTCAAGTCAACTCTGAAACCGTTCGAATCGGGCGCCAGATTGTTCAATGAGCCCGTATCGCCCCCGCTGGTCTTTGAAACTGTCTTGGCAGAAACACCGGAGAACTGTAGGGTATGGGCCCAGAAAATACTATCTTGGGTACTCACCTCCCTGAGGCCTCTGCGGACGAACGAGTTCTGCCGGATCTCGGATGAGGTGTGGACTCGGGAGAACAGGGAGAGCACACGACGAGAACCAGTGCGAGAGTATGACGCATGGTCCCGTGTCGCTGATGTACTTGGGTACTTTGGTGGGCTACTCGTGATAGAGCAAGGGGAAATCCGGTTCAGACACCCAGACACGCGAGACTGGCTGCTCAGCCAAGAGAGCAGCAAAAACACAGAGGCATGGTATCGGAAGGGCACTGAGGAACAGCGACATGGAGTTGTTCTGGAGACTTGTCTGACTTACCTCTGCGGTGAAAGAGGGGAGGATGCAACGTTGTGGGCTGAACAGATTCCCTACGCCATCGAGTTCTGGACCAGACACTACCAGCAAGCCGCTACCACGGAGGACGTGACGAATGAGTTGTTCGAGGAGAAATCTCTGTTGCAGCGCTGGATCTACGCATACAGGGCCTTGCCAACGCCATTCTTGAAGCCCCGCCCAGAAACCTCGACGCCACTCCCAGTGGCAGCCCATTTCGGTCTACAGGAAGTCTTACAGTCCCTCTTGGCCAACCCTCAAAGCGATATCAAGGCACGGGATCAGGCTTTGGTCGAGGCTGCTAGGGTAGGTAACCTTGATATCGTCAACGCAATCATGGAGTCGTACCCGGCTGGCTTCCTTTTCGATGATGATCATCTCCACGAAGCAGTCAGGGCAGCGAGCTTTTGTGGCAACCCGGGGGTGTTTCGAAAGCTAGTTGATGCAATACCGCCGCCACCATCCAGTATCCCTCAGCGCAGTTCTCGGGATCGACCCAACAATGAGCCGGCGGGGAACAATGGTGATTCTCAGAGTCTCAAGTCCAAGAGTGAGGACGCTCATGGTGATGACGCGAACCAAAGCCCAGGAGATGAAGCTTCCAAGCTAGGTAATCCCCACGACCCATTTCACTGGCTTGCCGCACCACTACTTCAGGCCTCTTTTCTGGGACTGGACGACGTCATCACCAAGCTCCTGTCAGTTGGGGCAAACCCCAACCCTCCACAGGGAACGCATCTGAGGGAAAAATCTACGCTCCACGTGTCATCGGAGAATGGCCACGCCAGTTCCCTCAAGCTACTCATCGAAGGCGGTGCCGACGTGAACGCAAGATCCTGCCTTGGCTCCTCACCGTTGTTCCTGGCAGGCTCCCGTCTTGCGGCCAGAACTCTACTCGACCATGGGGCTGCCATAGACCTAAAGTCATCCAGTGGTTCCGTGGCATTGCAGTCGCTGGCTCAATGGGGAGACTACCAGCTCCTCGAAGCGCTTTTGCAGCATCAAGATTACCGCGAGTACCTAGAAGAGAGCCCGGAAAAACATCCTGTCAACCTGGCCGCAAAATACGGTCGCCGAAAATGCCTCAAAGCCCTCTTGCGCCATGGACTCAGCCCCAATATCCCCAATTCGAAAGGCGAGACGGCGCTGGGATGGGCGATCGACGAGGAGCATATTGACCAGTGCCGCCTCCTGCTGGAAAATGGAGCTGATCCAGATTTGACGCCAGAGGGATCCGAGTCTCCTCTTCATAAGACAGTCTTCAAGAACCGCCTGGATATAATGCAATTGCTTGTCGACCACAAAGCCGACATCGAGAAGAAGGAGATGCCAGGGGAGGGTTGGCTACGCACACCACGTTTGTCGTCACTATTTATAGGGTAATGCTACATGATACTAACATCACATAGTGCAAACAGCTGTCGATTGGGATTGCGAAGATCAGGTTGAGTACCTTCTCAAGCAGGGGGCAAACCCCAATGTACAAGATTCGGATACCATGTGGCCCATCTTCGGCGCAGCGCGAAACGGCCATACCAACATGGTGCGCATGCTTGTAGAGGCAAACGCCGACGTGAATTCGCTCTCTGACGACGAGAAGTGGACACCAGCGCATGCGGCTTACAAGTTTCCCGAGACGGTCGAGCTTCTGATAGACCTCGGCGCAGACATGACCATTCTGACAGAGAGCTGGTATACTCCATTGGACCTTGCTGTTAGTTTCGGTCAGCGGGCAACGATCGATGTTATTCTCAGCAAGTCCAAGATCGCATTTGACTTTACTCTCCGAGGCATCCGGGACTCACTGGTCAGCGTAGTCGACGACGGTCACATTGAAGCGATCGAGGCCATGTTGGAGGCTGGCGCAGACGTCAATACTACCGATGCCACCTACGAGGACAACAAGAACGAATCACTTCTCAGTTCCGCCATGAGACTGCACGATGAGGCAATGATGCGCAAGCTTCTCGAGTTCAGGCCAGAATTGGAGCTTACAAGTGATGAGAAAAACACGCCGGCCCACTGCATCTCCAGCACAACACCGGTGGCATCTGTTCGACTCTTTGTAAACGCTGGCGGAAGGTTGGACGTGTTGAACAAGAAAGGGGAGACACCTCTGCAGATTGCGGCCTTGCGCGGAAACGTCGACGTCTTCAGGTACATGCTGACCAAGGAGGCCGCGCGATCGGTGCTTCACGTTACTCCCCGCCAGCAGATGGGCACTGTCATGCATGTTGCATGCATGGAAGGGATCCTGGAAATGGTACGGCTGTTGATTGAGCACAAATTCGACATAGAGTTTGTCTGCGACGGTATCTGGGGTACCCCTTTGATCTCAGCAATAGTCGGGTCTGCAGACGAGGACAAACGCGGCCAGAAGAGGAGCCTGATTGAGTTGCTTCTAAAGGAGGGGGCAGATCCTAGTCCTAGCAGTTCAGCAGGCTTTTATGGATATCCCATCAACGCGGCCTGTTTGACCAGTCCAGCGGATATCGTCCAGCTTCTCCTTGAGCGCCATGTTTCCACCGACGCCAAAGACTCTTGTAGTCGGAAGCCAGTCCACATGGCATGTTACAACAGTCTCAAGACTCTGAATCTGCTGAAGGTCCCCGACTCTGACTTTGCCGCCAGAGACGCTATTGGCCGTGTTCCTCTTCACTACGCTGTGGGAAGCGGTCAGTCTGACCTTGTCGAGGAGGTTCTGGCACGGTCGAAGCGAGTGGGCATTGATGTTGATGTCAAGGACAACGACGGATGGACACCACTTTTCTGGGCGACACGCAAATCGCCATCCTGGCGCAGGCCTCGTGAAATCGATCTCGCGGCAACTGACGTGGTTTCCCTTCTTTTGGACAAGGGTGCCGACCCTACAATTGAGGGACCGGGATTCAATGGTCCTTGTCCCGCCTCCCAGATTGCATACTACTGCGAGGCCGATGCGTAAGGAATCTTCCGTGGCTTCTCTTCTATTGCTAACGCGTTACCATCTCTAGCATTGGTGATTTCATCGTAGCGAAGCGCGGCAAACACCCCCCGGCAATAAAGAGAAGGGGCAAAGTGTACCCTGGGATATATTGCGATTGCTGCATGCTCCTGGTTATTGGAAGATATTCCACATGTGAGGACTGTTTCGACTTTACGTTATGCTTTAAATGCTCAAAGTCCAAGTCCAATGTGCACTCTCGGCACTCATTCCGTGAAGATGGAGAGGAATGGGATGACGAAGGAAGAGATTCTGACGACAAGGTGGAAGCATTAGCTAAAGCGCCGGGCGAGATTCCTAGTAATAGCAATGATAGTGGCGGGGAAGAGTCAGATGGAGGAAGCAGTAGCGAACAGTTTGATGATGAGATTGTAGGTTAAAGGAGTATGAACTGATATTAATAAATTATAAAACAGTATTACCATCAATGATATAAGCTAAATTAAGCTTTAAAATATAGAACAGAGAGAATAAGCTTAGTTAAGATCCTAATAATTAAGAAAAGAGGGATTGACAGCTGCAATCTTTCTATTGCAAGCAAGTTGGTAACTTTACAAAGCATAAAGCATACGGAAAAGTAATACCATCACATGTTAATAACACTGATTTCGAAAAAAAAATCCTCTAGTTAAAAACTAGACATGATATTCTTACAGCGAACTAGTAAGCGGGATGGCTGGATGCCTAAGCTAGCAGGGCGAGCATTAGCATTCCCTTTACATATATTCCTCTACATCACCCAACACAAGTATGAGTTATCCAAACCCCCTTGCTCAGAACTCTTCCGCCAGGGAAAGGTTGGTTACTACTTCAATAGCGGCGCTAAGCAAACGATGCGTCAACATATTAGTGGAGCGTCAACGGTTGTAATATATTCGTACGTTCTTCGGCCTCTTCACGTTAGCGTTGCTCTTCTTCGCGTGTGTTCATTTCCTCCAAGGCGCGGCCTTCAGTAGCTTCTCATCGTTGTTGCCCCCCTTCGCTACTAAATGGAGAGAAACTCTGAAGTTGGCCATCGAATGCCCTCTGTTTGCGGTCGTTTATCTTTGGTCGCCGATGTCTTCCCGTCCAAAGGTTCATCTTCGCTCTTGTACCATTCTCGCATCCTGTCAGCAAAGCAAACCTTACATCTCAAACCACTCCGGATTGCCGCGTATAAGTAGCATTTTACTATCAGAATATGATGTTCTTGACCACGCCGAAGCAAAAACAGACTTGTCACACCATCCAACTGCAACACCTCATCCCCATGTCGGAAACCCATCGGCCCGAATCCCAGGGACTGCTCGGCGCCAAAGATCTTCTTTCCGTTCGAATGCCTCTAGGGTCATGGTGAATTCCCAGAAATCACTGAAAGAGTAGGGAGCCGATGAAACGCCGCAGACGCGGCAACTGCATGACATCGACAGGAATATGGACCAACAGAACCAGAGACAGATGGATGGATGGAAGGATCAAGAGCCACTTTTTAAAGCAGGGAGAGGCGGGGAAGAGAAGTAGTCATGTGCTGCGCTAATTCTATACCCGGACACAGCCTCCCTCGCTTATGCATCCATCGGCTGTCCTTAACTCTAACTTTCTCCTCTCTCCCTCATTAACCTAACAGCCTTTACTCGAGAGGAAAATCATGAAATTGATTGTCGCGCATGTGCTGATTCTCTGCGCCACTGTCCTGACTACAGCAAACCCTGTCCAGTCATCCAGCCATCAAGTGCCTCTTGCCGAAGCCAACGGCAACAACATGGCGGGCGCTGTGAACGACAAGGTGCCTGGGCATAGTGACGCCACGTACGGCCCCGTGCCAAAGAAAGACCAGATCTTCAAAGTCGAATTTCTTGATATTGCCCCAACGCCTATTATCGCGTATGTCTTATTCTTAGTCTAGGTTGCAGTGCTATAATGCTGACCTCTAGCCAGTGACCGTACGTTCTTCGTCTATCTTCGCGGCTACCTCCCTGAATCAAAGAAGAAGGAGCTGGGCTTCTCTGACCAGGACCTCATCAACGCAACCTTAACGGTTGGCAGCTCTGCCGTCTACCCAGACGGTGAACGTGACGAGACCCAGTATATAACGATACCGTTTAAGACCATTGGGTTTAGCGATGCTGCCCACCTTGTTATACGCGATGGCCGTGGTATTCCGGTCGACTATTTACCTAGCAGTGGCCGCGGTGATGTCCTACTTGATTTTCAGATTCCTACTATGTTTCTGAAGTCTGGCACTTGGACCTTTAGTGTTGATGCTCGGGCTGGGGATGACATAAATACCTGTCTATTCGCCATGTCAGTGACCCAATGGCTAGATGGTAGTTTGGACAGAGAATAGTATAAGAAATACCCTTACCCATAAACAAGGGAAAGTAGAGGAGCCATACGCAAGAGATAAACGGCAAAGGGATCATAAAGGCCGTAGAGAGCAATCATGACCGCCAATTGTCGTGGATATATGGGCAGCCACGGCGGGTACGGCCAAGGTATCAGCAGGGTTCAATTTGGGAGCCTGTGCTAGGAAGATGATGTGCTCTCCAGCAATAAATATCCATCTAATGCCACCGCCATTTCAACCTTCTGCCCTTTAGTCTCTTCACTCTCGATGGCTGCCACGCAATCAAATCCTTCCTTGAGTGGCGGCATGACCCCCAAGCTGAGGTAGTTCACAGACCCCTTCTCATCTTCCACCGGCTGCACCCACTTCCACTTGGCCCCTCCCTCAGCCGGAGCCGCCGTATGCACCGGCACACGTGGGCCCGGAGGCGGCGCGACGTCCTGGTCGACCGTTTGGATCCTCACCTTGCCCTCTTCCTCGGCAACGGGGTCCGTACCCCGTGCACCGATCAGTACTGGCCCCGCCTGCAGCCACACGCCGAGATGTCGGAGATCGTGCTCGACTACTGCGCGGTCGAGCTGGGCTTTCGCGATAGGGAGGACAGCCGAGCGGACATGGACTGGGAGGAAGGGATCTATCAGGACGGTTGTAATTGAAGCGTAGAGTTCCTTGGCAGCGCGACGCTCATAGTCTGCTACTTCATCTGCGATGTGCAAAGTCTCCTTTACTGTAGCTGGAGGGGGAAGGAGACGCGGGTAAACAGGGCTCACGCTGAGCGGCGGTGCGTTGGTCGTGTGCTGGACCAAGCTTGAGGACATATCCCGTGCTGTGTAGTCTGTGTTGATCGTCCAGGCGCCGTCATCCGTATCGGGATTCTTCGGGGCCGAGAAGTAGGCCACCAGCCCGTCCTGTCGCCCCAACATGTCACCTATCTTGGCGGCAAAGTCATAGCGTAGCAGCTCTTCGTCTCCAGTGCCCTCCGACGGATCATCGCCAGCCTCAGCTGCCGTCTCCGCGGGGTCGGCGTAGGCCTGGCTTCGCATTGGAGCTGTTGCGAGTTCCATGCCAAGCCCTAGGCGAGCAAGTGCGAGCGGTCGACCGACCAGTGCTGAGGAGAATCGTGCGTACTGCTGGACCGGCGGAGGCTGCATGTAGTCCTGCGCTGCGACCACTGTCTTCCATAGCTCGATCAGGAACGGTGCATGGGACATGGAAACGATGAGGTCCACGAGTGTCATTGGCACGGTTTGCGACCCGGGGGGACTGCTGCTGGAAAGTCTTTCCTTGTTAAGCTGCTGGAGCTGCTGCTTGAGTAGTGGGCTATAAGCTTCCGGCAGCATGTGTGGTAGGATGTCTTGGCCTTGTCCCCGGCCCAGGAGTGTTTGCCAATAGATGGGCTCGTCGGGACCCGAGGGTAAGAAAGCCTCTCCCCTGAATGAGCAGTCGCCGTCGTAGACTTGCAGCGACCGGTTGTGGTAGTTGATCAGCAACCAGGCAAAGGCGGCTCGCTCGCCTTCAGCTACCGGCCGGTACTGCCCGCCGCTAGACTGCCAATCACACATAAAGCTGGCAAGGAGTCGAGCGTCCTGGTTGATGCGCGGCCCCAGCTGGAACCATGGGCAATCGCCGCGTGTGATTTCCTCTGGCGTTAGCGGCTTCGCCGTGTTGGGTTCGCTGCCCCCCGACTGTGGCTCGCACAAGATGCCTTCACCAATATGAGGGTAGAAGGGCTTTGCTGGCCGGTTCGGACGTGGGTCGATCGCGCAGATAACCTGTCCGAAGCGGTCTACCAGCTTGAACTGAACCAAGCGGGCTTGTCCGTGAGTTACTGGCCGGAAGAAGCTGTCTTTCTCACTGGGCCGGTCGAGGCCCTGTGACGCTGTGTACGACAATCCCTCATGGTCGTCACCGTAGGGAGTTACGTCCAGGCCACCAGCTGACTCTGTGGCATCGTTGGAGCCGCCTGGGAGACAGCCGTAAAAGAGTCTCAGCGCGGCCTCGTCGGTTAATATTTCTTCTCCTGCCCGATAACTCGCCACTCTCGACCTAATGAGATGATCATCTGCCACGCCAAGCTGGACCGCCACCAGTGGAGGTACCACATGTGCGCCTTGGCAGAGTGTCAACAGGTGATCAGTAAACCCGTCAAGCCGGCCGAAAAGAAAACTGAGGTTGCCCAGGAAGTTTCCCGTCCAATTTTGATCACTCTTCTCCAGGTCGCCGGTGCCAGGAATGCTGCTGTAGATCATCTTCATCAGTCCGATGATGAGCTTCTGTGCGTTTGGAAGAAGAATTGAACGTCCCGAGAAAGTGCGAGAACTTAAGCTGTAGTCTGCAAGCTTCTTGTCACTGCGAAGGCCGTAGGACACAGTTCCATCGTCGCTGTGGCTCAACTGCCACATCTCGCGAGGGATATGTACATACTCAGCCTCCCATTCCACGAAGACGGGAAGCCAAGGTTGGCCATCCCAACAGGACTCCTCCCACGAAGGATTCATCATCAAAGGATTTTCTGCGGGCTGATTTGCAATGAGGTCACGAGAAAAAGCAGCCATGAGATTCTTCAAAGAGATTCTCATCTCTTTTGGAAGTTGGTGAAGTCCCTTGTGTTCCAAGAACTGGTCCCAGACGTCGTGTAGTCGTATCCTAGCTTCAGTTGATGGAGCATCGTATTCTGTAAGGGGCATCTTGTTTATCCAGACTTTCAAGGAACTTGCGTACGTGGACAACCAGGAATCGAGGTCCCTGTCATTCACAATGCTTGCGTCGATATCCCAGCCGCCGGGCCAGCCGGAGCCCATGTCTTGAAGCGCGAAAGCTGGATCGACATGAGAGAAGAACTTGGCGTTGGCTTCTTTCACGAAGGGCCCGTAGGACCTCTCACTCTCCTCGATCGTGTTCAACAGCCTCTCTGCACCGGCAATAAGCGAGTTGATTGTCTCCATGCGTTTCAAGAACCTCTGCGCGATTCTCACTGCCTCCCTCCGTCGGCCTCGCCATATCCAGTCTATAAACCACTCCCAGTCCCAGCCAGCATTCAAACTGCGGTGCTTCCACCACTGGCAGAAGATAAGATGTCTGACATAGCGTTTTCGGCGAAAGAGACCGTCCAGATACGTCTGGACTTGGTTGAGCCGGCGCAGGGCCGCGATCTGCTCCGGCGTAATCAGACCCGTTTGATCTGTTGGGGCCATTGGATGGCCTGGCTCGGCATGCTTGCTTTGGTCTTTGGCCAGGCGCCATCGATATCCGCCGTGCGCGCTCTTGAAGTTGGTTGTGGCTGTTGCGGCACGATCGAGCTGCGAGTTGGATTCCGGCAAGGCGGCAGCTCCCCTTAACCGTCGCAGAATGTCTGACATGGATGACTCTTGCGAGTCCGAAGACCCGCCCAGCATTGCAATGCAGGCATCCATGACGTCCTCACCTATTGCAAGTGGAGTCTTCTCGTGAAAGTCCTGGGCCTTTCCCGCAGCTTTGATCAAGGTCGGAGGTTCAGAACGTTGGTAATCAACCAATTGCAAGGAGCCCCAACATACTTGAACTGGCTTCGGGTCATTGGTGGAGGTGGAGAAGGCCTGGTCCGACGACAGCTGTCCGGCGACTGGGTCGGACAGGAGTTCACGAGCGTCTTTTGAAGAGAAGCCGTAGACGGCGTATGAAACTTTAGCACTTTCAGTGGTCCCGGGTGCTTGTCCACTCCAGGCAAGATCGTCATGAAGCGTGAAGACAGCGGCGTTGTGTGGCATGTAGTCGGCGAAAATAGTGTTTCCCGTTTCCAAAACGGTGAAGGGGCAGTGATATCCCTCCTGAGAAGCAGCAGCTTGATCGTCAAGTCCTCCTGCTCCAGGATACCAATCTTCAGTCAGGCGTGAGACACGTCCCAGAACAGTTCGTAGTTGATCTTCTGCAGGATGCTCCGGGTCCAAGAACGGCGAAGTGGACGTCTCGAGGTCCTCTCCAGAGGCGATCACGCTGTTCAGCTTCCGAATTCTGTTGCTTTCGACCAAGAAGACCTCTAGGGCTGGAGAGGCCACGGTACTAGGCTGTGACTCGCCAACATGGCGGAAGACCAGCCACCGATCTGGGACAGATTCGTACTGCCGAGCCGGGGGCCATGTTAGGACTACCTAGTTGAACTGACAGCAAGATGACTGACCTCAACTGCACCAGAACTTTGGCGCTCTGTCGTTGCACCATCCGGGGACTTTTGCGGTCCGCCAGCATCTGCCTGCCCTGATCTGAAGATTTTGGGTACGCACCAATGCAAGTAGATGCCAAGTCTAGACTTGATGAGCTCTCCAGACTCGACATCCGCAATCCTCGAGTTCTGCTGCCATGGAAATGCATTTTTCAAGTCGACCGGAGGGACGAAGTCATGCCGCAGATTGAGACGGCCTGGCAACAGACTCTCATAGGCCGGCTTGCTGCTCGGGGCCAGGAAATATGTGTCTGCTATGACGGAGGAGTTGAGGATGTAGGCATCAACTTTCATGCCCACGCATTGAATGGGCCTGGACATGCTGATTCTGCTATTTGTCGTTGTTGAGGGTACGCATACGGGTAGATTGAAGTGATGCAGTTGATCTTTGGTAGGGCAGGTATTAAGGACTAACCAACTCAATATGGGCCGTGCTGTGCCATTCTGGCGCACATAAGGATGCCACACAGTGTAGATCAAAGCGGGGTTTACAAAGCTACTGGTATACTATCGATTGCCGGAATGCAGGGCGATGCGGTTGGGTAAGAAGCCACCATCCAGTCCCTCCATGTGCTCATATCTGGAATGTGAGGAGCGGGGGAAGTGTCTCATCCTCATCTTCCCTGAGCATGCGGTCAGGCCTCTCATTCTTTGATGATAAGTTTGTAGATGCATTCGAAGAACCGTTGTTGGAGGCATGTCTGAAGCATCACTCTAGCAATGGGCCTCCCCAAAGACCTTCAGCCAGGAGAGGCACAACTGTTCTCATACTTCAAGCCTGGACTAATTCCAGGCCAGTACAAGGTCGACGTTCACCAGGCTGTACAAAGCCCTTCAGGAAACGACCCTCCGTGCCATTTGCACACAACAAAAACACTCAACGTGCAAGGACTGAACCCTTACCGGTTACCCGCAGGATCATTGCACTCTTTCTATCCCGGCCAAGGAGAAGTCGTCGGCTCTCGCATCCTTCCGCACCTTGTCTTGTCTGACTCTTGTATCCCATGGGAGCTGAGCCCGGATAATGGCAAGGTGAGCGATGAGTTCCTGGGCGGAACACCCGTTCCATGGCTCGCTCTTCTGGTCTTCACCGCCGACGAACTCAAGACTCTCCCGTCAACGAGCCCGCCTCTTGCGCCGTCGCCAACATTGGCAGTTCAGCTGAGCAAGAAGCAACTAAAGGCCCTCAAGACGACTTGGCAGGGCCCTAAGGTTCAGATGCCGCTATCCGACGATGAGTTGGGCGAGAACCCGGATGATCTGATCAACACCGTCTTTGTCAACTCGACGGCTTTCCGCGCATACTTTGCGTCTCAGGTTGTTGGCAGCCAAGAGAACGAGCCGGCAATCGCAAGATTCTCATATCTAAGCCATGTTCGAAGATCACAGTCCACCCAGGCGCAGAATACATCAACTGATACCTTTGCAATCGTCACCGGCCATCGGGCTGGACCTCTGACCACGGGCCCGACTACGGCCTACGCACATCTGGTCTCTCTGATGGGTGTGCGAGATAGGTTAACCTATCCTCAGGCCGAGGCGTCCGACTTGACGGCCTTGGTTTCGCTTTACTCGTGGACCTTTTCCTGGATCCCTGACCAAGCAGCTCAGATTGAGCAAGTTATAAAGGAGCTGTCGCAGAATGTTCGCCCTTTGGCAAGAAACATGCCAGCTCTTCCCGGGGGCCCAGACGAGCAGGGAAGATGGTTACAAAGGCGCGTGCAGGCCGGCTACACGTTTATCAAGCACCGTTTACCAAGTGGAGAAATGACGGCAGCTCTCTTCCGCGGTCCTCTCATACCCGAAAGGTCTCCAGATGACGAGATTATTAACGCCGAAGCTACGAATCATGGCTCAGGGCTGCAAATCATTGATGCCACGACGAGCTTCGTTGACGTTTCGTACTCTACAGCCTGGCACCTTGGCCGCTCGCTGGCCATGCAGAAGACGGCATTCACAGCCGCCTTGTCAGCTCTCCGCGTCCAGATTCTCCGAGTCTATAGGAAGCACGAGCCGCCAGTCCGAGCAGGCGACCCGTTGGACCTGGCGCCGCAGGACTTACCTGACTGGGTCAAGAGGCTTCGGCAGGTTGTGGAAGATGCGCAACAGAGAGGCAATGCAGCCGTGCCGACGCCTGATGGGGTGGGCTCTCGGTGGAAGACGGCACGAGACAAGTTGAAGTTGTCCAGGCCTCAAATCGAGATTCCCACGATCGACCCACAGGCTGGTCTTGAAGCCGTCAGACAGATGCTCAAGGACGAGATCACCGAACTTGCCGATGGCAAGATCCGGCACGGACGGGAGGCAAACGAGCCGACAAGGGAAGGCATGTTTCTACCCAAGATTGTCGACTTTGTCTACAACGAGCTCCTGACTCTTCAGGCTGTTCCGCAGAGCTATCTCTTCCCGGAGCCAGATTTGCTCGAGACGGAGGTTGTTTTCACATTCTATTTGGATCCTCTCTGGCTTGATGCTCTCGTCGACGGTGCTCTCAGCGTCGGGAACCACAGCATCGCCAACGATGATGTATGCAAGAACGAGATCAAGCGGGCCCTGAACCTCTACATGGCCATCTTTGAGGCCGAGCCCTGGAGGGCACGGATTCCCAACTGGGGCACAGTCGTTTGCGGGCGGCTCCTCCGCTCGTTCTCCGATCCGCGTATCCGTACCAGCGGAAAGGGAGCGGCGCTGCTGGCGACCACGAAGCTCACGGATGACGCGCTCCTCCTCCTCTTCAATGGCCCACCTGAAAACTTGACGGATGGTGTTACCATCAGCCAGCCGCCACACCAGCAACGCTTCGCCGTGGGGACGGCTCTGACGTCTACATGTATTGAGATGGACTTTGTATGCGTCCCGCTGGAGGATGCTGCAGACGATCGGCGCATCGGGATTCCGGGTATCAAGCACGATGCTCCCTCGCCGGTATTTGACTTCGTGACGCGCTGCCTGCGGCCGTCTCACATGATGGACTACTACGTGAAAGAGGCCCGCGAGGCCCTCAAGGCCAGGGGCGGATACGGCGGCGAATTTCCAGAGAAGGGGTCATCTGCTCTCATGTCTCTCGCGCTCGGCGACAAAACCCTGGAGCTGACGATCAAGCCCGCCGCCGGTAGTTATGGGGCACAGCCTCGACCTTTCCAACTAAATGTCAGGGAAACCGGGAGCTCCGTTCTCACAGACCGCAGTGATGCTGGGGCCGATGACTTGATGGCGGTCGGCAAGTTTCTGGCACCTCGGACTCTTCAGCTAAGCTCAGGTTCCACGCTGCTGGGGTATCGCGCCGCTCCTAAGGCCTCTATCGCTCCTGTAAGAGTTCAGCAGACAAGCGCATGCCCTCCTCGTGTCCTCAATGTTGCTCAGCTGCGTGGTGCCGCGCGATCAGACACTTCAGGCCCACTGGTATCAACCTGTCGGGTCCTCAACCAGCACAACGCCGAAGACGGGGCCAGCATTACGGATATTCTAGTCTCCATCAAGGCCGGAGAGGGCGCAGCCAGCCTCCGGCCAGGCCTCGTGTTGCACCGCGTGCGTGTCGCCTTTCCCCTCACTGGGCTGGTCGCTCCGGACTCAACGAACCGCCCAACAGTCAGCCTGTTGGGCCGTGCTGCTGCCGGTGGCTGGAGTGCCGGGAGCGCCAACATTCCGATCTGGCCTGGCGAGCGGCTTGGAGGTGACGCAAGCAGCGGGCCGGCTTTTGTCGTAGAGTTAACGGCGTGGGACGCTCCACAGGCTACGAAGGTGGACCTTGTTTTTCTGGTAAGCCATCTTGTGCTTTCCAGGAACCGCAGTGACCACGTACTACTGGATGTGGTGGCAGAGTATGCTGTCAAGGATGTAAGTGGTGAGGGCGCGGAGACACTTCTGGTGGCGGAGACATGCAAGGTTGATGGTTTGGAATAAGGGTGGGAGAGAATGAAATGCGGTAATGAAGAATGTTAGGAGTGTCTCAATATGAAACATCAGACGAGCTGTCTCTTTAAGCTTCTGTTGGACAGCGTACGGCAAATTCGATCACAACGATAGGGATCAATACGATGTGGACCCCAAAGATGATGATGTTATTGATCAGGGATGCCTCCGGCCCCCTCTTTTCTTGAGAGGGGTTTTGTAGTCATCTGACTAAAGCTAGGATATCTGTGTATCAGAGGTTTATGCAAATTCGGGTCTAATGTCGTCACCCGAGGGGTCAATCCAACAATAACTAAAAGTTGGTACGTCGTGGTTCTGCTG
>JABSTB010001090.1:0-29038 GCA_013756995.1 Neonectria neomacrospora | reverse complement strand
AGGGGATAGATAATATTGACGGGAGTAATTTTTCTTTCTTTCATATAGCCAGGATCAACGGCATCATCCTAACTCTCATAAGCTCGGAAGTGGACTCGTGGGCTCGTGGGCTCGTGGGCTCAGGCTCGTGGACTCGCGGATTTGTAGACTCATGGGTTTGTGCTTGTGGGCTTGTGGGCTCGTTAGGCTCGTTGCTCCGCCCGGTTGATCGATCGATTGAGAGGAAGTATGGAGGCCTACTTAATGTGAGGATGTCAACTGTCAAATGATGCCATCGCCCATCGTGTGTATAGGGAAATAGGACACTGGCTGACAATAACAGTGTTAGCAGAGACAGCGGAGATGGTGATAGTCTGGATGGCGTGTGGGGGTTGTAATGAGGGATCGAGGTTGATGGAGGAGGGAGCAAAGTCATGTGCCGGCATGAACGTTTCCTCTTGAAGCCGCAGTGTTGGGTGACATGCGGATTGAAGAAAATTGCGAAGATGACAGTTTTTTTGCTTTCTTCAACAACCCTGGGTGCCTCTGCTGTTGCGAGCAATTGCAGTCGGCAGCTGTAAACAAATGGCCACTGTGCGTTCCTCACTAATTGCCAGCTGCACCACAATCTTCTTACCCTTTAACCTCACCAGCTTGTCCACCCAAACCCAGACTCAAGCCCGCCCACTCAACAGTCACGAATTCATTGCGCTGCCTAGATCCCAAGGTCTTGTTTCCGACGCACTCAAGCTAGCTCCGAATTCGTAGCCAGGGCTCTGCCTTTTCCGTTGCCTAGTGACAGCCGTGCCTTCGCATAAAACACCAACGCGTCGCTCCATCTCATCCTCTCCACTACCTTCCACCTCCCAGCAGCACACGGGTTACGACAGAGAGACTCGAAACATCGACGAAGCCTTACTCAGAGAACTCTCTTCTCTTGTTGGTCGTGGTATGGCCATAACACTCTGCGATGGGCCACAAAGCCAGAGGGCGCCCTTTCGAGGAACTTGCTTCAATGCGGGCGAAGGGCCACATGGTCAGTTAGTGCTCTGTCCGGGCTCAGCAGCACCAACAGTCTTCGACAATGGCGACGAGCAGTACTGCCCACTAGAACCCCAGCATCTTCGCAAAGGCTCTTGCTAAGCCCGGGAAGCTGAAAGAAATCGACTCGGGCGAGACCCTAATGGTTCTCGACTTCATGGCCCTGGACCATTTTTACCCTTCAAAAGACACGGCTTATCTGGATGGTTTGCGAGCCTATGTTCGTCCTAATAGTCAAAGCCCCTACCTGTTCCGTTGCTAACTCATCCACCTAACTCGGCCAGTACAGTCACTCAAAACGATCAAGCTCCAAGACAGGACGGAGGAGGAGACTGGGCTTCTGCAGTGTTTCAGGCGTCGCGGCGGATAGCATGGAATCATCGGGAAGAGCTTGCGGCACACATGCATGTTCAATCGACAAGATGGAGGCTTTTGACTTGACGGAGGACGAGACTGAGCGTCAGCAATACTGCAAGTGGAATCATCGGGAAGAGCTTGGCAAACATGTATGTTCAATCGACATCAGACTCGTCATCTTAACCAGGCCGTGATGAGGATAACAATGATGACGACCACGAAACCCACGACAGCGACGAGTAAAGCCAGGCCAGGACTGCCCCTGCCAATATGACAACTATCGCCATCCGCCCGAGACCCTTCGCGCAACCAAAGTCGGCGCGACCCACGTTGCCCTCGTCGCTACAATGACGTTTGAAGCTCACAGACAGTGGCAACGCGAGCCACGACGGCGACGAACAAGATGAGGATACAACCCTGCCGAATGTATGGCACTCAATTTCGCTACCGGTCTTGGTCTCCATGCACCCATTCACTTCACTCCGTATATGCAAGGACCGACTGAAAGGGCATGTTGTATCCTTTCAATTTGCGTGGAATCTTATCTCTATAGTACATCTACAAAGCCTTCGCTAATCCCGAATCAGTTCCCAGCCGTTGTATCGCTTGACAAAACAAAGTAAGCCCTCCTCTTCCCTAACGCCAGTCTTCTCTAGCTGTTCCTCATTACACCCAACCCGGCGCACTCTTAAGCCAATCTCCGGTCAAGCCACGTCCCAGCCTAGTTCTGCGGACCCAGTCTCATGGCATTCGCCAGTCTATGTCTCGCGCTCTCTCTCCGCGAATCCCGGCCGGGGCTGTGTGAGTACGAATCCGATCGCCCCGCGTTCTCGTAGTATGCCTCCGAATCGCCCAGGCCTACCTTCTGGGGTCGGGGCGGCGGTGGAGGAGGTTGGTGCGGCTGCTGGTGCGGCTGCTCCTGGGGAGGGACAGGGTAAACGGGTTCCCAGTCCCTGGACTCCTGACGTTGGTTGGTGTCCTGTCGGCTGGCTTCCTGTCGGTAGGGGTTGTTCTGGTAGGAATCCTGGGGGGTCGCTGGTGTGCGACTGGAGCGCTCCTCGCGGGCATCGCGAACAGGCCGTCGAACGGAATCATGAGAACGAATAGGTTGCTGGGTTTGCTGGGTCTGTTGTGTTCGCTGGGTTTGCACAGGCGGTGGCGCGACAGACTGACGGTTGCTTACGTTCCCGTTGGGCTGCTCCTCGTCATCCGTGGCGCTGTCCTCGTCCGGCTCGTCGTCGTAAACTCTCAGTTCGCTTCTCATTGCGAGGCCAGCACAGATGCTCCTAGCCTCCTCGATGGCCTTCTTCTGAAGCTCAAGCGTCTTGCGGCGGTCGCGGGTCTCCTTGTTCTCAGCAGCAATGGCTTCGATGGTAGCGTCGGGCATCCGCAGAATCTCAATGGGATTGAATAGGCGGAGCATTCCCAAAAGAAGATGACGCTCGACTACCTGTGTGATGACGTTGCGGGTGAAGATGCGTGCCGTGAGGTCGTAGTAGATCAACATCTTTTCCAGAACCTCTTCCGCCTCTGTGTAAGTGCCACCGTTCTCTGTCGCCTCAGCGCGCCACTTCCTCAGGCGGTCCTCATACTCGGGGTCAAAGGGCTGGACCTCAAGCTCCATGTCGTCGGTCAGACGGCCAAGCTCTTTGTCGGCATTCTCCATCAGCTCATTCATTTGCAACTCTAAGAAGCGCAGGCGCAGGGGGTCGCGCATTCGCATGGGCCACACGTGATCAATGACGTCCGCGAGAAACTCGTGACAAATAACTCCCTATCTTAAAATCAGTATCCCGGCAAATTCAACATCACGCAATAAACATACCAGGTTGTCCCTATACTCTCGAGCTAAGGCACTCCATCCGCGAGAATAGTCGGAAAAAAGTATGAAGACAGCTCTGGGGTTGCTGTCCAGAGGTAGCTCATTACCACGAATTTGGGCCAAGAGCGGCTCAACCTCAACCGCTGCAAACTCCTTCTTTGAGCGGTCTCCCACGACGCCTGCAGCAGGGAGATTGGCAGCAGGGGTCTCATCGGGGGGAGCATTCTTCTGGAAATTAACCCTGCGGCCATGCTGGCGGAATCGCCGAACAAAACGGTCGCTCTCCTCACGAACGCGGGCACGGAGTTTCTGAGAGGGAGTCCCCTTTGGGTTAAACTGCCTGGCGAAGAAGTTGTCTCCAAAAGGGTTCTTGTAGTTTCCGTGGACGGCGGGGGTGACGAGGTTGCTGGAAGCCGTGAACAGCTCACCCATCTCGAACCTCATCTCCTCGACAGTATCCTTTCCAGCGCCCATGGCCTTGAGCTGGGCTTCGCAGCCCTCTAGAGCCTCTTGAATCTGTCGTCGCAGCGTCTTGACATGCTTTCCGATGTGTCGCTGAAGTTGGGTGCTGAGCTTCTGTCGGAGAGCTGCGATTCCCCACATCTGGGGTGGCAGATGAGCCCATTTGCCTCGACTGAAGAAGTCGGCTTCTTTTCGTGCTCGATCCTCCGCTGACAACATGCGCTCTCCGGGTCCGGGGTTCAGCAAGACATACCAGCCGAGCTTGAAGTTGTTCTCCTTGTCTTTGTTGGTAACGAGCTCAATGAACTTGTCTTCGAGGCCGATGCGCTCTGTCATGTCAGGCTTCGTCAGGACACCGATGGTGCGGGACCCAGAGGGGTCAAAGTGCCGGGCTTTCGTGAGAATAGGCGCCTGGACATAATCGTTGTTGCCTCCAATGACGGCCAGGATGATGGTTCGGGAACTCTTCATGTATCGCTCGGAGAGAACTTCGATGGTCTGAATATCAGACTCGGACTGGTCGCGGTTGGCCACACGAACCAAACCGGGAAGATCGACAAGAGTCAGCAGCGGCATATCGGGGCCGCTCTTCTCGACGACGAGGATATCTCGGGCCGCGAAACGACCTGGGATACTCCGAGGTGCGATGAGTTCGGTGGCATCGCGCATCATGGTTTCGAACGGGGTGTCGCCCGATACATCGCCGCCATACTGCAGCAGGCGGGACTGCTCGTTGTAGGGGCGGGACTTGTCGGGGATGATCGAGACCTTGAGCGTAGTGTTTTTTGCCCGACGGAGGCGGATCTCGGTCGCAAAGCGGGTGCAGGCGCCGGCATCGCGGGGGAATGGGGTGCCGGTGAGGGCCTCGAGGACGGAGCTCTTTCCAGCGGACTGGTCGCCAACGACGACGATCTGGGGGAGCTTGATGTTGTCGAGCTGGGCGAACTGGAGCTTGTCGACGAGGTCCAAAAGGCCGCGTTGCTCGTTGGCAAGGCCCTGGGTGTCCAGTGAGGACTCGATTGAACGGGGCATTTCGCGCCTGTTTTGAGGGTCAGCGGCGGCTCGGGAGTGATCTGGCGGGACGACGAACAGAGAGCCCATGCTATCGCGGCGAAGTTGCGGGATGGGGGATGGCGAGAAGTTGTAAGAAGCAGGAGCAGGAGCGGGAAAAGGAAAAGACATCAGGCTCTAGCTTCCATTTCCTCGGCTGGCTTTATACTGTACGTACACAATGACGTGTGGGCCATTTGCCAAGCTGCCGGTATCTGGTTGCCTCCTCCCGTTGCGTGGCCCGGCGCATGTAGCCCAAGGTGGATTTTTAGTGGCGACTCCCCTGTCGCTTGGCGTCACTATCTGTGCTGCGCCACATAGATGAAGAAGCCCAGAGAACTTGTCATGGCTGTGCAGGGTGGCCTCCTGTCGGCTGCCGTTCTTCTTTCTCTCACCAAAGGGTATGTGGCGAATGTCAAAGACCACTCATTCCCGTCTCCTCAACAAAAAATTTCGGGCAAGAAAGTCCCAGCATTTCATGTCAAGGTTGTGCAATCCGGTGTTACGCGAAGGCCGAGGGATGCCCAGATTCACAGATCTACACAGCCACTCCAGCTCTGCGCGCTGGCCGCCCTGTCTGTGGCTTGCGCCTCAAGTACGAATACGCGCTAAGGCCCAACTGATCAACACTGAAAGAATCCGGCTGCCTGAAAACAGGGAGCTTCGCTTTCGCATTTCAGAAATGCATCATGCTCTTTGGATACGCGTGGACAGCCAGTCCTACGTGGCGCTCTTGTGCACTCATCACCGAACGCGTAACACTCGCTATAGGCACCCAGTGTCGGGTGCATGTGGCTTGTAAGACCACGAATCTCCCAGTTGCAGTGGCAAATGCGCAGATCCAACTGCCCCAACTTTGGAATCTGCCATCACATGCATGAACAGCAACGTTCAAACCAATCATAACCTAGCGTTTTTTCTCGTCTCGAGCTGAAACCCATCGATCTAGACTACCTTGTTCCAAAAGCAGTGACAAGCAAGTTCCAGAGCCCCAATAGGATGGTCTAGGGTAGGGTCCGGCCAGGGACAGGAATACACGAACCTGAATTTGTCTTCTTACTCTGGCCCCATCTGCCCTTAATACGCTGTTAAAATGGAAGTCTCGAATATCATGTCTTAAATTACTTCCACAGGTGACTCTCGCCTTGAAACTTGGTGGACATATTCAGCCTTACTCGGCAAGTGGGGCCGATCTCCAGATTTAAGCTCTACTAGGACTCAGACGATCTCTTCGGACTCACAAAATACTCACACGTGCATAATCCGTCGTCTTGAAGAAGCGTAAACAGGATAATCAGAGTCAAGTTACAAAGACTCATCATGCGCACCAGATGTGGCTCTACTAGCCCGTATATACTGTATTTAGCTCGATAGCATCTGCCAACGCCTCAATATGCAAAAACATGTGCACCTTCGCCATCCCACCAGTTGTCTCACTACTAACACATCGGGCCCTACGAGACCTCGCCCTTTTCTTTGCGAGCAAATACTACGCCTCCTGTTCATTGATAGACTGCAACCGAGGCTGCAGCACCTCAAGATTGGACTTGCCCTCCTCATCGGGGTATGCTTGAAAGACCTCCCTTCTCATTACTCTCCTTGGCGCCCGCCTGCCGGTGAACAGCTCGAACTGCGCGAAGCCCTGTTCAGGCAGTAAATCGAGGCCGTCCATGGCTACCCAGCCTCGTGCCGACTCGTTTCTGACTTGCGCAAGCAACGGCGTGTTCAAGGTCTTGTATGCCAACTCAATCACAACGCCCCCTGTCCGGCTGCCAAGCCATGGTTCCGGAACCGTAAAGTCTGGGGCCGGGACATCACCCATACGGTGTGTCGGGATGCACGAAACAATGACCGTAGGCAATCGGAACTCCTCCGGCCACGCATCGTCTAGTGATCGGATGACGTGAAATCGCGTGGTCTCAGCTCGAGCACTGAGCAACTTGAAGTCCTTCTTTTGGAGGAGTTGAGTGAAGTGAGTCACTAGTTTTTCCGCATTTTCAAGAGTGCGGTTGTAAATGACGACGTTGCTGACGCCGATCTGGAGCATAGCATAGACTGTGGCACGCGCCATGCCTCCAGCACCTACGACTAGCCCGCAGGTGCTTGACACAACAGCGTTGGCGGGGGAGAGACCGCGACGGATGCAAGCTCTGATGCCGACCCAGTCCGTGTTTTCTCCGTACAGCGCTTTGATGGGTCCGGCCCTGTTGGTTCCGTAGAAGAAGCCCGCTCCCATCGGAACTGAACCGTCAGGGTTAAGGTGGCGAATCGGAATTAGGGTGTTCACAGCCCCGATTGCTCGAGCATGGCTGCTTAGAGTGTGCGTCAGAGTTATTACCTCAACTTTGAACGGGAGGCCAATCGAGGCGCCTCCGAAATTGGGATCTTCGAGGAGGTGTTTGATGCCGCGTAGGGAGGATGAGGAGAAGGGTTGGTAGCGATGTGGAATACCGCACGCCTTTAGTGCGGACGTATGCATCGCTGGGGACAGGCTGTAGTCGACGTTGGCGCCAAAAACGTAGAGCTTCATCTCGTCATATATGAAGGACGAGAAAAGTGCCTTGGTCGCTCCAAGCGCAGTGAGACATGGCATGATTGGCGGCTTCGGATTCACCCTTGCGAGGGATTCTGGACGGACTACCGTCAAAATCCGGTTGCTAGACGCCGAATTGCGTCCTAACGGGCCGGAGTTGTAGGCTATCAAGGGGATTTTAGGTCCTTCCATCGCAGTCACGGCGCACCTCAGCTGTGTGATGCTGAAATTGTCCTCGATGCACGTTGCTGGACGGATCAGCCGAGCGAGATGACAACCCAGCCGGTTGGCTTTGGAATACCAGGAAACCCAAGCTGACGATTCCCAGGGCGGAGGATCTGTAACGATAAAGCAGTTTCCAATAATCTTGGTTCTTTTTCGAGCGACCAGTATACGAGAGATGTGAGAATTGTCTAGCCTCAGGTCGACCGTCATCATTTCTGGAGCTAGACGAACAGCGTGATGAATGAGGTCGAGATATACCCGAATGCCTTCTTCGCTAGCCATATGAGGAAGAAAGATGTGGAGGATAATTGGAAGGATTGTGCTTCTCCTCACCCTTCCGATACCCCTTGTTATGTCGCCCGCCAGCTTGGTACTGAGTTCGCCTGCTGTACTGTTCGAGTCTGGGTGTGCTTCTAGGTGCTCAGCAAGGTCGTGCACCACGATTTGTATAACGTCTGCTCCGGTCACATGCTCTTCGACGTCAATGTTCTCGTTCAAGACATCGGACAGTGGAATCGACATGGCGTAAGTGAACTGGCGCTCCTCGGTAGGAATCCTTGCGAGAGGAAAGGCCGATTCGATGAAGGGGATCGTTCCCGTCGGGTAGATCAATGATAGAAATTTGAGGAAGTGTCTTTCGACATACTTCAACGACAGGTACGGAGTCGGAGTTCTCTGCATCAATGATAACCTGGAGGAGGAGTGATCTGGCAACTTGGCAGGCTTCTCCGAGCCATTAAAGAACTCGAAGTTGGTGCAAGTTCTGAAGATGGCACAGCTGAGGTTGAGGAGGTTCCGTATCTTTCCTAAGTCGTTGATCCGGAGGTGTTGCTGAATTGCATCGGCATCGCGCACAATATGGATAACGGGATTGGTGGCAGCGAATTCCCGAAGCAGGCTCTGGACACGACTCTCCATCCAGGAACAAACAAGAATACAGCCAACGCGGTGGCGGTCGAGAGCAGTCTGGAGGACATTGGCCTGCTGCTTGTAACACTCAGCTGAGCCGTGCTTGGCCTTGTAGCCAGCACTCGAGAAGCCCGAAGCGCGTTGGAAGGCAGTCTCCAGGTCGATGACCTTCCGATTCATGGCCTGGGACGCCATGATCGCGAGCGTAGACTTGCCAGCACCTCGGATGCCAGCGAGGAGAATTGATGCATCTGGGCTAAACTCGGGGACCTTGCCGGTCAAGGGGGGGAGCGTTGGGGAGGACGGTCTGGTGAGGGAATCACGAGGTTCCGTTCGCGACGCCCCGGTGGCTCCTCGCGGGGATGTCGAGGTGATCTGGGACTGGGATTGGGACTGGCTGTTGCTACTGATGCTGCTGCTTCTGCTGCTCATCTGGCTACGAGGCTGCGAGCGCGACTGGGAGCGGGAGTGGGAGAGCGGCGGCGGAGGAGCGCGCGCGAGGATATCCTCGTGGCCGAGCATGGCCCCGAGGGGTCTCTTGACGCCGGCCATGGATTGGAGTGTTGGTTGCGTTGCCTCATCAAGCGGCGCGTCTTGGATCAGCCATGGCGACTCGAGTCGTCAGTCGTCAGTCAGTGTCTGGTGGTCTGGGTGGTCTGGGTGGTCTTGGTGCGCCTGGGGTGGTGCGACTCAGGAGGAGAGAGGGAGAAGGCCTGGGAACGGGCGGATGAGCGGGATCCTAGGAGTGTATTCCGCGCAGAAAGCCCTGGGCCGTGTGCTGTTCTGTTCCGGGGGGACAGGCAAGAGGGTTGGTCAACTTGGGTTGCAAAGAGCGGAAAGCAAAAAGCATCACGGCGCCCTCCCCCACCACAAGACGGAAGGGTGGCTGCGAAATGCGCCTTGTGGAGTCCGGGGACCCCGCCCTATTTACCAGGCAGCGATTGGCCGGGAAAGCGTTTATCCGCTCCACACGCAGGGAATAAGCATTGCACCATTGGCTGTCGGGGGTTGGGGACAGTGGCACGCCGCCTCCATCTCCGTTCCCCATCTCCAGGTCGTCCGTCCCAGCCAGGCCTTCGATCCAGGACCCCAGATTCCCCCCGCATTACAACGCCCTTGCCCTTGGAGGACTTTTCCATTGCTGATGTCCGCGGCCTCGCCCTTTGTCTGTTGTCTTCTGCTGCCGCTGTGAGATGGCGCCAGCATCGTACGAGCGTCTGATCTGTGGTCTACTCCTCTCGTCCGCCATGCCTCTGCGTGCCTTGTGGCACAGGTAGGTAACTCCTTGACGACTCCACGGTCCGCCACGCCCAAAGGATGCCGCCCAGGAAACGCGAGGGCAACGATGCGGACTCCTTCACTGCCCCAACGGCTTCGGCGCCGGCCAAACGACAGAGAGTCTCCCTTGCTTGCGACTCCTGCCGCACCGCCAGAGAGAAGTGTGATGGCAATCGTCCTCATTGCGGAACCTGCGCCGCGCAGAACCGGCCATGTTCATACACCCCTGCATCGCGCAAGAGAGGTGTGCAGACAGGCTACCTACGCACGATAGAGCTCTCTCTCGCCTGGTTGTTTGAGCAGGTTCCCGCCTGCGAGGGAGCTCTGCATCAACTCCTCACTCAGAATGACGGTGCTGAAGGTGCCCGCATTCTGGCAACCAAAGATAAAGCCGGCCATCGACTCTACCGGAGGTGGAACAAGAGCCGCGTCCACAAAGACATCGGGAGACTTCTCTCTGACGAGAAGACACCTCGGACAGACACATCAGCAGAAGATTCAGAGACAGAAGAGGGCATCAGCCCGCCCAATCCTTTCCTTTTCGATGCCAAACCATCTCCCGACTTTTCCACTCAGGGAACAGCTCCTTCACATGGGAACCTATCCGCGAGTTCGTATGCTATGCACTATCCGGAAACCTCGCCGGAGTCTGCCCGACTGATACTACCCTCCGACTGGGAGCGCCTTGTCGACATATACTTTACATACACTCACTGCTGGTTTCCCATCATCGAGCGGGATTCCATCATCGGCGCCGCTATGAGATACCCACCCGAAGGCCTTCACTTTGACCCAAACTACTCCTCCGCCGTCCACGCTCAACTGTGGGCAGTATTGGCCGTTTCTGCATTCCAAGACGCGGCCTCTTCCCGACCCCCGCACGATGGAACCTTCTCTCCGACTAAAATTTACTCTATCGCCCGCCGTCTCATTCCTCCCGACGACGGCAACTTCGAAACCCCTCATATCTGTGCTCTCCTTCTCCAATCCCTGGTTCTACTGGGCCAGAGGAAAAACATGGCAGCGTGGTTACTCGTTGGGAAGGCTTCGCGCCTCGCTTTGAGCAATCGATCTGCCAACACACATATGTTCCCGGTCAGGCAAGGCAGCGAGGTGTCTGTGAGTGATCCGGAAGCTCGAGTAATAGCCGCCGCGTTCATGTTGGATACACTGTCATCGTTGTGTCTTGGCCACCCCGAAGTGACGGTAGGCATGCGCTCTAGCCTGCCCTCTGACACCTTGGCTGGTCTCGTAGACCCCGATGAAGTTTGGGCTCCCATTCTTGGACTTGGTCCGACGCCGGACAGAAGGGCGGCGTCGTCGCAGACTCCTGCACAGCCGCTGCCCACTTTCCGGCAACTGTATGCTTTCTCCAAGCTGTGGGCTGCCAGCATGGACGCAAGACTGCATGATAGTCCCACACAGCAAAGGATTACCCCTGAGGACTTGGTGAAGAGCTTGGATGCCCGATTTTCCTTTTGTAATTCGCTCATCTTCGGTGGCTCGACGCCAACTGTTCCGTCAGCTTTTCTGCTCCAGGCCATGTTCTTGACGGTCACGTTGGACCTGGTGCCGGGACACAGGCCATCCCTGTTTTCGAATCTGTTGGAGGTTGTCGAATCATGTTTAGAAAGTTTTGGATCTTCGGGGACGCCTGCTCTGATGATTACGCTGATGGAGGTTGTGAACCGACATGGGCATAGCGAACGGGTGCACGAGCACGACAAGTCGAGGTGGAAAACGGCAATGGAAACCCTTCAAGGTGTATGGGGACCCGACGCATCAATGGTAGAGGGCGCTGGAAGACATCAAAACGCGACTGTCAGGGTGGAGACGGTTGCTCACCGGATAGTTGGCCCTCCGTACTTGGATGAGATATCAACCGCAACCTACCACACAACACACAGACCATCGAGCATCTCAGGGGATGCAGACGCTCGAGAGCTTACCCGGCTACCGCAACAACAAAAAGAGCAGCCCCTACTGTCGTACGAGCGGCACAGATATGCGACTAACTCAGAGGCAAGTCCTGGAACATCACAGTCGCTGTATGCAGTGACACCGAACCTAACGTTCCAATCGCCTCCCTTGAGCGGAGGCCATACCATACCCATATTTCAAAATCCAGGCATGCCAGGTCAGCTGGTGGATTACGACGCGATCCTGGAAGAACTTGGATCCATCGACTGCGCGGACAGCATAGACGTGGATCCGCAATTCATGACTAACTTGGGATTCGCGCCAGGGTGCGACTTGGGCGAGATGTTTCAAGGCGATTTTGGTACATGAGATAAATTCAAATCAAGTAATTCCCAATGCCTCGGGCACTGGCTGTCAGTGTGTCTGTATCATCCATGTGACAAACAAGCTTGGCTAATAAGGTTGGCTAACTCGGGATAGTATCGGAGTGAATGGGGCAGTCTACACAATCCACGGGCGTCTATGGGGACCACGGGGCTTGCGGGTCTGCGGGTTTGCACTGCATACAGGGTCCAAGGATGATGCCGCCATGATGCCGATGAGGGTTGGAGGGCAACATGGGGAAGACAGATGAGGGCATGGGGGCAATGAGACAAGGGGACCGGTTGACAACGAGCGTATGGGGAGCATGAGCGCAGCATGTCGCATGGGTCGTCCCCATCTCCTCCACATGTCCGTGACCGAGGCGAGCGGAGAAGCTGTCGAGAACTCCAATGGACGGGCTGAGGTTTCATCCCCCGCTTCAGCCAGTAAATTTCAGACAAGGTTGGTCCCACGGGCGTGTCCAGATTCGATGCGGAGAAGATTCGCTACCCGAGTCAAGTGGTGGGCGGACGGATAAAGCTTTAACCCAACCCATGCCGCGACGCCTCTAGCTCTACACAGACGCGGCGACGACAAGGCGTCTCGGTCACCCCAGGTATGGGCTGATGACAATATCGATCAATCTCCTTCGACGGATGCGACTTCATCCCCCACACCGACCCCGCAAACCCCGGATTAATCTCCAGTTCCAGAGATGGTTGTTGAAGCTGGGATACTGCGTATAGCGACTATGCTCGGTGTGGGAGTAAGTATCCGTACTAGCAGTTTCTGGGCGGCGGTTTTTTTTTGTCTCCAGAGCATTGAGCACAGACCGTGGCACTCCTAGGGGAAAGTATGGGTCGAGCCCCGTTGCGACGCTTTTGGTATAAAAGTTTGTCTCCCAGAACATATTCCGGGGTTGATGCTCAACACCACACCAGAACACATTCCTGGCTCAACACCACACTTCTCTCACTCCCTACCTCCAAATGGGTCTCTTAACACTTAAAGAGGATCGGCCGACTCCGAAGGAGGTATATAATTGGCGCATCTATGTCTGTGCCGCCACGGCTTCGTTCGCAGCATGCACAATAGGATATGATTCTGCCTTCATCGGTCCGCAAGAGCTCTTGATCCATCAGATGGTATCGACTGAGGCTAATATTCTAAATAGGCACGACTTTGGCGCTCCCTTCCTTCGTCTCCGAGTTCGGATTCGATACCATGGACGCCGATAAGGTGGCTTTGATGAAGCAGAACATCGTCTCTGTCTACCAGGCCGGAGCCTTCTTCGGCTCGCTGTTCGCCTACGTCTCCAGCTACTTCCTTGGCCGCCGCAAGTCGCTTATCCTGTTCTCCCTCGTCTTCATGGTCGGTGCCGGTATGATGCTGGGCGCCAATGCCGAGCGCGGTCTCGGTCTCATCATCGGCGGCCGTGTGCTTGCTGGTATTGGTGTTGGTGGCTGCTCCAACATGACGCCCATTTACATCTCCGAACTCGCCCCGCCCGCTATCCGAGGCCGCTTGGTCGGTCTCTATGAACTTGGATGGCAGGCTGGCGGCCTTGTCGGTTTCTGGATCAACTACGGCATCAACAAGACCCTTGCTCCCTCGCACAGTCAGTGGATCATTCCCTTCGCCGTACAGCTCATCCCCGCCGGTCTGCTGCTCGTCGGTGCCTGCTTCATCCCCGAGTCCCCTCGATGGCTGTTCTCCAAGGGCAGACGTGAGGAGGGCCTTAAGATCCTCTGCTGGATGCGAAACCTGCCCGAGGAGCACATCTACATTGTCGAGGAGATGAGCTACATCAATGAGGACATTGAGCGCTATCACAACGACGTCGGTGCTGGCTTCTGGAAGCCCTTCCGAGCCTTGAGGGATCGCAAGATCCAGTGGCGTTTCCTCCTGGGTTCCCTTCTTTTCCTCTTCCAGAACGGTAAGCAATTGAATCCCCGATGTCTCTTTTTGGCGACACAGAACTGACCATCATTCTCAGGATCCGGTATCAATGCCATCAACTACTACTCTCCTACCGTCTTCAAGAGCCTGGGCATCACTGGCACCAACACCGGCTTCCTCACCACCGGCATCTTCGGCGTTGTCAAGACGGTGCTCACCTTTGTCTGGATCATGGTCCTGATCGACCACATGGGCCGCCGCAACCTGCTCATGATCGGTGCTGCGGGCGGCGCCGCCTGCATGTTCTTCATTGGCGCCTACATCAAGATCGCCAACACCGCAAGCGTCGACACCACCGCCACCGAGGGCATGAACCTCACCTCCGGCGGCATCGCCGCCATCTTCTTCTTCTACCTGTGGACGGCCTTCTACACGCCCTCGTGGAACGGAACTCCCTGGGTCGTCAACTCGGAGATGTTCGACCAGAACACGCGATCCCTCGGCCAGGCCAACGCCGCCGCAAGCAACTGGTTCTTCAACTTCATCGTCTCACGCTGGACTGTCAGCGCTTTTGACAAGATGGGATATGGCGTCTACATCATGTTTGCCTCGCTCATGGTGGTTTCCGTCGTCTTCGTCTTCTTCTGCATCCCCGAGACCAAGGCCATTCCCCTGGAGGCCATGGACCGCCTCTTCGAGGTCAAGCCCGTCCGCAAGGCCCACAAGTTGGTCCTCGACGAGCTCCGACTCCACGACCAGGAGTTCCGCCAAAATATGGACGGCCTGGACCTCAAGGACGAGAAGGCCCGTGACGAGCAGGTGGAGACTAAGGATGTGTAAAGCGTTTCATGCGAGGGATGGGATCATGGGACAACGATGGGGATTATTTTCTCTGTATGATAGATTTCATGCTGTCCAATAACAAACAAGACTGTAAATTACGGCACTGTCAATGCCTGTTTTCTAATTCTTCCTCCCCCGTGCCCTTCCTCAGCGTTCACCGGCGACCCACCGCGATCCCGGCCCGAAAGAAAAGTTTGCAGGGTCATCGACCCATCATTATGTCCGTCCACGGCAAAATCGCCCAACTAGCTTGATGAAACGTTGCTAAAGTACGCGGCTGAGCGCCCCATGCAGTTTTTTTCTTCCTAAATCAGCCTTTACGTGCATTGGTGGGAAGTCTTGCTAGGGGCGCGAACAACTTCTGCCGGCACGAACAAACACATGGCCTAAGCTGTGAGGTAGAACTACTAAAATCTTTAGTCCTAGGAATATCTTTAGTTTAGGCATATATCTAGCTTAGGCATGTACTTAGCTTAGGCTTGTATTTTTGTGTGCCATTATTAGAAATCGATCGTGTCCCTAGCAACACTCTTGATAGGTGGTGGTCGAAAGACGAGGCGGACGGCGTTGGTGCAAGTGGAGGCTGCTTCTGTCCCACAATATACTGCTCACCCACACTCGCCGTCATCGGAGGCTGATATGATGTAGGTGAACTGCGCAAGGTAGAAGTGCCGAATGAACTACTATGTAATTGTAAAGACTTTTTTTTTAATTCAACTAGGACACTGAGTCTACCAAAACCGTATCGAGCCAAACACGTTTTATTTTTCCGTAGTGGCCATCAATGCTCGCTCCTCAATATCAAATACACACACATCATCATCTAACCTAGAAGACATGACCATACCCAAAAACGCTATGCAATCCCTGAAACAAACGCCCGGCTCTACAGCTTCGAATGCGCCCGCTGGGCAACCTTCTCGGCAATGGCCAGCTGCACCTTGTCCTTGGGCAGCTCGTCGATGGCGCGGCCGGTCCAGTACTTGTCCTGCTCCAGGCCTTGCCAGATCAACGCCTCGGTGCCGAGGATGACCTGCCAGCCCTTCTCCTCGGAGATGGCGCCCAACCGCGTGAAGGGCGTGGGGTTGTAGCACATCTCCAGGATGGCGCCCTTGGTGTCCTTGTCCAGGAAGGCCTCGGTGATGGCGCGGGCGAGGATCTCCTCGGGCGTCTGCGGCTCGAAGTCGGGCACGCAGGCGACGATGGCTCCCGCGGCTTCGAGGTCGATGGCCTGCGAGACGGTCTTGACGTGCAGCAGCGAGTCGCCGTAGCCGCGAGCGACGCAGTCCTTGATGACGGCGTCGACCTCGGCCTCGTCGCGGTTGACCAGGTAGATGGCGGTGGGCTTCATCCACTTCCACAGGGCGTAGATGGCGCTGCGGGCGGCACCTCCGCCGCCGACGACGAGGGCCGGGCGGTTGTGGAAGACGGCGTCCGGGTCGGCGACGTTCTGGTAGAAGGACTCGCGGATGCCGATGGTGTCGGTGTTGGCGCCGCAGAAGATCCGGCGGCCGTTCTCCTCGCGGAGGAAGAGGGTGTTGCAGGCGCCGACGTCGCGGCACTCCTCGGTCAGCTCATCGAGATAGGGCAGAATGGCGACCTTGTTGGGCATAGTGACGGAGGCGCCTGAACGGGAGGTTAGCTTCGATTCTACGAAAGCAAGTAAATGGAGGGGGTTTCCTTACCGTAGAAGTCGCGGTGGCGGGCCAATTCCATAAAGCCCGGGATGTCGGCCGAGTCGAGACGGACTTGGCCCCATCGCAGGCCGAGATCGCGGTAGATGATGTTGTGGAAAAAGGGCGACAGCGAGTTGGTCAGCTTCTTGCCGAAGAGGTAGCCATGGCGGTCGAGGCGGGAGACTTCGTTGGAGGCGAGGGAGTCGCCTGAGGGGTAGGATTGGAGAGACATGGTTGTGTGTCTGTGTGGGAGGGTGCGAGTGTTTGAGATGAGAAGGTAGATGAGAGGTGACAGGGTGAGTGTGAGTGAGTGAGTTGTAGTATGAATGAGACTGAGAAAGAGAGAGAGAGTTGTGACTGAGAGCGTAGAGGGACGTATGTAACGGATTGGGAAACAACCAAGCTTGTCTCTTCTCTGGTTGTAAATTACTCCGACGTCTTGCAAACTTCCCCTGCTAGGGCATTCCGTCTCTTCAAGTACTGTTTTTACGGGACATATCCACCCACTCACAACATGCGCGAAATCACTGGTCATCAACACCAACGCGGCCAGAGCAAAGCAACGTTCATGCGAGATCGATCTCCCCCTCGCTCCCCGCAAAAGTAAAGACCGGCACAGGCTCAAAGCCTTTTTCCCCCGTCCTCCAATTCATCCGGGGAACGGCCAAATCGCCCAATCTCAATCCGCATTGCCGACGAAGCACTGGGTTGCCGACAGTTCCCCACAGCCTCCCGGTTAAAGCTTTACCCAGCGCCCAACGCCCTAGCTCTCAGCCTCTAAGACACCACCCTGGGCACAACGCAACCCAGCCATCGTTCATCGCCACGCATGGGCATCTCGATTTCTGGGATAAACTTGCATTCTCAGTCATCCTGGCAGAGTTGCTTCTTTGGCTGGGTCCCGTTGTTACTAATCCGGCAGATCGTTTTGCTTGCGTCTTGTGACCCCCAAATGATGACGGAAGACTGACCTAGCCTGTCAGATATCGAAAACTGGGACTCGTATGGGGACTATGTATTGAAATGGAGGCTTGCTGTCCTTGATTCGTCATGAGGCCTGTATGTATTCTCTCCGCTCTGCTCGAGCCTGATAAACAAAAGGTTGCTGCAGAGTCTGGATGCTTATCGTCTCCCGTTGGACCCATCGACTCTCTTCGCTGTGCTACGTGCTACAAGTCTTCCTATACTTCATCATCCCCCCGATAACTCCGGCTCATTCAACAACTGTTTGCTCTCCATCTTTCACGTTCCACCATATCCAGCATCTCCATCACACCTATCCTCGAGCCCTCACCTCTCTCATCCATCTATCCTTACCATTCCCGTACCACATCACACAATGGCACACAAGCCGAGCATATGCACAATGTCCTTGGGACGGTGCTTCGCTGGCCATTCTCTCCCACGCAAGCTGGACATGGCTCAGAAGTACGGCTTCCAGGGAATCGAAGTCTTCTACGAAGAGCTCGTGGACTTGGCCAAGTCGTTTCCTGGCGGCGACACCCCTGAGAACCAACTCGCTGCCGCCCGAACGATCCGCCAACTCTGCGATGCCCGCAACTTGGAAATCATCTGCCTCCAGCCCTTCATGCACTTTGCAGGCCTCGTCGACCGTGACGAGCACCGCAGGAGATTGCAGGAGTTGCAGCTGTGGTTCGAGCTCGCTCACATCCTCGGGACGGACCTCATCCTCTTCCCCAGCAGCTTCCTCTCCCCGGACCAAGTCAGTGACGACATGGACCTTATCGTCTCCGACTTGACAGAGGCCGCCGATATGGGCCTCCAGGAGTCACCGGTAATACGCTTCGCCATGGAGGCCCTGTGCTGGGGCACCCGCATCGACACCTGGGAGGCCAGCTGGGACGTCTCGCAGCGGGTGAACCGAGACAACTTTGGCATCTGCCTCGACAGCTACAACATCCTGGGTCGTATCTACGCCGACCCGGCTTCGTCCACGGGGCGAACCCCGGACTACGAGGAGGCCACCATGGCCTCGATCAAGCGCATGCTGTCCGAGGTCGACGTCACAAAGCTCTTCCTGCTGCAAGTGGCGGACGGGGAGCGCCTCGCACAGCCCCTGGACGAGAACCACGCCTTCTACAACGCGGAGCAGCCATGCCGGATGAGCTGGTCACGCAACGCCAGGCTCTTCTATGGCGAGCCCCAGTACGGAGGCTATCTCCCCGTGAAGCACGTCCTGCGGACCATCGTCCACGGGCTCGGCTTCGAGGGCTGGCTGAGCTTCGAGGTCTTCAACAGGAGGCTGACAGATACGGACAAGGCGGTGCCGGAGGAGATGGCCAGACGGGCGGCTGAGTCGTGGGCGAAGATGAAGACCGACGTGGGCCTGCGGACGGAGGATGCTGTGCCAAGACTGCAAGCGATGCTGTAATTAAAATGTACCAAGCCTATGACTAGCGAGTGCTTTTAAGGATTGCTTTTCCATCCTACTGTTTCTATCCTGTTGTAGTGAAATATGTGTCTTGATATCAACAGTTTTGCCACTTTTCGATCCCATCGCGAGTTATCTCTACTCAGCTTGCTATCCATTTTGGTGAAGTACATAACGTGATAATCTATAGTTTCGGCCCGCGACTCCTCAGCTTGATGTGTTTCGCCGCGTACTCGATCGCAGCAGTATATCCATAAACGCCCATCCCGCACAGCACGGCTTCGGCCTTATCGCACAGGTAGCTGTGGTGTCTGAAGCTCTCGCGGGTGTGGACGTTGGAGATGTGCAGCTCTACAAACGGGATGTCGACGCCGGCCAGCGCATCCCGGATGGCGACACTTGTGTGCGTGTACGCCCCCGCGTTGATAACAATGGCATCCGTGTTGCCCCGCGCCGCCTGGATGCGGTCCACGATGGCGCCCTCCGAGTTGGACTGGAAGGCGTCGAGCGTGGCCGACAAGCCCTCGGCCTGGGACTTGGCCGCGGTTTCCACGTCGCCGAGCGTTGTTGAGCCGTAGATATGCGGCTCCCGCGTCCCGAGCAGGTTGAGGTTGGGACCGTTGATTAGGAGGATGTGGCGCGGCTGAGACATGGTGCCGGTGGTTTGGTTGTGGTTTTGGTTTGGGGTTTAGTTCAATGAGACAAGGACTCGAGCTGGATTAGTCTCTGACAGGGAGCAGAAACCGCCTAACACCAAATCTCTTTATTGATATACTCGTCAACGTCTCTGAATCCGTCGCGATTCCGTACGCCGTCGGTTACAACTGCTCAACCTTCATCCTCTCGGCATAGTTTCCACCTCCGCAACCTCGCCCCACCGTCCCGGTTAAAGCTTCATCCGCACTGCAAAGCCAGGGACCCAAACGCAGCCCGACAGATGCAAGATCGGCGTCCATCTGCATCTCCACTGCGCTGCTGGTCCCGGGCCGCGCGGAATGGAGGTTCCTCGCCGGTTGGAGGCGGCTATCCTCGACACCCATTCGACGCGGCTGAGACAAAACGGGTCCTCCCGTTTGCGCGGCGAGCAGCTCCAGACGACACAACATCGCCGCAAAGCAAACAACCACCCGGGAAGAAACGCTACGCTGCCATGGATGACAAGGAGCTTGCCGAGATTTACGCCTTCGCCGTGCAGCTGGGCAAGGATGCCGGCGACATGCTCATGGCCGCAGCCCGCCGGCGCATGGACGGCAGCGGGGAGTCGTCCACCACCGTCTCTTACGTCGAGAAGGAGAACTCGGTAGATATCGTGACCAAGACCGATAACGGTGCGTCGCTCCGCCGAGGCCACCTTGGCTAACGGTGTGCTAACTTGTCGTCTGTCTTGTCCTTCTAGAAGTCGAGCACTTCATCCGCACGTCGGTCGAGGAGAAGTATCCTGATCATGGGTGAGTGCGATTGCTGGCCGCCGTTATGAGTGCCCCCGACTGACGTCCCATGTGCTTGTAGCTTCCTCGGCGAGGAGTCGTACTCGGCGGGGGCATCGCGAACATACCTCGTCGATGACCGGCCAACCTGGATCGTCGACCCCCTCGACGGCACCGTCAACTTCACCCACCTGTTCCCCATGTTCTGCGTGTCCATCGCATTCGCCGTCAAGGGCGTGCCCATCATCGGTGTCATTAACGCCCCCTTCCTGAGTCAATCCTTCTCGTCGTGCACCGGCCGCGGCGCCTGGCTCAACGGCACCCAACGCCTGCCCCTGATCCGCAACCCCGTGCCTCCGATGCCTCAGAACGCCCCCAGCGCCTGTACCTTCTCGTGCGAGTGGGGGAAGGATCGCCGAGATATCCCCGACGGCAACATGACGCGCAAGGTGGAATCCTTTGTGAACATGGCCTCGGAGCGGAGTGGACGCGGCGGCAAGGGCGGAATGGTCCACGGTGTGCGTAGCTTGGGGAGGTAAGGACAAGACGCTCTCGTTGACGCTGGTCGATATCTTGCTGACTGTTGGTGAACGCAGTGCAACTCTTGATCTCGCCTACACGGCCATGGGATCCTTAGATATATGGTGGGAGGGTGGCTGCTGGGAATGGGACGTCGCTGCTGGTTTTGCGATTCTCCAAGAAGCCGGAGGTTTGGTCACGACTGCAAACCCTCCCGAAGACCCCGACACGGCAGATATCCCCGAAGCACATCTTGGTGGCAGGTTGTACCTGGCCATTCGGTAAGCCATCCAGTCTAAGCTCCTACCATGGAACGCCAACTAATGTCAAATAGCCCGGCAGGTCCCTCAGACAAGGAGACTGGTCGCGAGTCTCAGGAGAGGACAGTGAGGGAGGTTTGGAAGCGGGTTCGACATTTAGACTACAAGCGACCAGGCACCTAGACATATAGACCACTCGATACCACGATTTAACGGCCAATAAAGACTTCCTTGACCGCCAGGATGTTGTTGCCATCCATGCTACAGGTTATCCACCTCCTCCATCCGAACAATAAACTCCTCCTGGAGTCTTTGCAGGTACCCAGGCAACGCCTCCTCACTCCCTGAGTCCTTGGCTTGCTTCAGCGCTCCATGAAGGTTCAAGATGAGTTTACGACGAGCTGACAGCTTTGTGGATTCGGAGCTTCGCTTGCTTGCCTCTCTCTTCTGCCTCAGGTCCTTGGCAACCTCATCTGCCTTTTTGATGAATGCTTGGGGCAAGCCTATTGCTCGCGCCAAGTTTATGCCGTAATGCTCTTCGTCGCCGATGGCACCAGAGGTCGCCTTGTACAGCATCGTAATTTGAGGCAGCCCATCTGCCGTAGTGGAACTGTCGGCTGCGAGATGCAAGTTCAACACGCCCGGTCGATCGGCGAGGACCCGAGTCAAGTCAGTGAAGTGGGTTGCGAACCAAACCGAGGCCTTGCTCTGTACTAGGGCCTCAGACATGGCAATGGCAATGGCTAGCCCGTCTCGAGTACTCGTAGCTCGACCAAGCTCATCAATCACAGCAAGACTCTTGTCGTCTATGTTTCGGAGAATGAACGCCATTTCGCGCATTTCGACGGAGAATGTTGAAAGATTACTCTCAATATTGTCTTCCAGTGAAACACGAGCAAAAATGTTGTGTATGATTGGAAAGGCGGCGTATTCAGCAGGGACAAAAGATCCAATCTGGGCCATGACCTGTAACAAGGCAACTGCTCGAATGTAAGTGCTCTTTCCGCTCATGTTGCACCCGGTGACAATGTGAAAGCAATACTGCTCAGTCGCATAGTAGTCGTTTGGAATGAAGCTACCAGCCATAGCCTATCAGATCAGAATCGCACGGCAGATGTCGGTAACAAGAATCATACCTTGTCCAGCACTGGGTGCCGAGCGGCCTTTAACGCCAGAGTTCCGCTGATGTCGGGTCGCACATAGTCTCGAGTTGTAGCCAGTTGTCCGAAAGATGATATCATGTCCACAAGAGCGACCGATTCGCAGACTCGGAAGAGGTGTGGTGCCTCGTGCCGAAGCTCTTTCACCAAAGCCTGGATAACAGCATCGCTCCGGATGACGACTTCGTTGGACGTATCGGAGAGTCTCAAATTCAGTTTCACCAAATTCAAAGTTTGGCATTCGATCTTGTCCTTCTTGCGTACGGCGTGGATAAAAATATCTGGTAGGGGCCGGTCGTCAAAGTCAGCAGCTCGGAGGCGAAGCCAATATTTACGGCCATTGTCGAATCTCAAATTGGCATCCAGTCCGTGCGCCTCTGCTTTCTGTCAATGTCTTGTCATCCTCCTTCCTGCTAAGCTCATACCATTGAGTTCGTCGATATGCTTGTGGATTTCCTCCGTCAGCTCTTTGTATGTCTGACGCGCAACGTCCAGCATGCCACTGATGCCAGCCTTGACTGCAAATGTTCTCTGGTTGCGCAAGTCAAGGGGCGACTTCATGTACGTCACATCAGCTTCGATGGTCTTGCGAATGGTGTCGAGCGTGCGGCGTCTTATTTCTGGACGGCAGAGGTCACGGATCTTGACCAGCAAGGCGGTCTTGGCGGGTTCCAGGGCCGCATACAGTTCAGGCATGGCTTCAAGGAAGCTTTTTACCATCAAGACCTGGTTGATCTGTTCTTCGACTTGTTGTACATCCCCAGAAGGAACAATGATTAACTGCCATGGTCAGACAAGCACAATGCCACAGAAGTCACCGAGGTACCTTGGTCAACAGCTTCTCCACGTCATGAAAGAGCTTCAGAGCTACGAGCTGTCAGCAACAGTGAAACGCCTGTATGTTGCGCATTCACCTTTTCGAATCTCACAAAACATCTCCTCGTTGGTTGTTAACTCCTCTAGTGCATCGTATCGAGGATTGATGAACGATTCTGCACGGGTTGGCGGCTGAAGAATGTTGCTTCGAAGCATTCTGGATCCCATCGGTGTGGACGTGTGGTTCAACAAGCCAAAGAGACATTCTTTTGACTTTGAGTTTCGCAAATTTTGCATTATTTCGAGTGATTGGATAGCGGATATGTCAATCATCATGGTGTCCTCGGAGGGTCGATACCGGATACGAAGAGAGTGTGGAACAAAGTTGATCGAAAATTGGTGGTGAATAAATTTCATGGCCTGTATCTTGGTGAGAGACGTTTACCACTTGATATTCCGTTCTGATCCTCGCACTTACAGCAGCAAACGAACTGATGGCATAGAACTTGCCATGGGTTGCCACTTTGAGGGGTTCGATATCATCTTTGAACGCCAAATTCTGGATGTACTCTAGACCCTCTGTCTCGGACCAAGCTGAGCGGTCCAAACCATCGACCTGAGCTTCTGGGACAAGCTCTTGCACAAGAGAACAGAGTGTGCTGGGGGCGTTCGGAGAACAAGCGGTGGACATGAAGAGGATACGAGAAGGAGCTGACATCTGAATCTTGTGGATGGTCTTGACGTAAGATTGGTTGTCACATATTTGACTGAGGACGACTTCGCCGATTGAAACATTGACAAAGGCTACGCCGACTGCCGGAGAGACACCGCGGGCCTCACTGACTGCACACACAACGCTGTGGGATTCGGTGATCCCCAGGATTGACGAGGCAGTGGCGGCCCTTGATTTCCGTCCCGAAGTCGTGCTTTGTCGAGTTCTGGGGCGCGCCGTTGAGGGCCGGGATGTGCTGGGTCTGCTTGGCCCTGAAGAGTAAGCAGACCCCAGACTGAGGCTGGTCTGTGGTCTGCTGCTACTGAGGCCACTTGGCATGGATCTGTTATCGGGCCGCAATTGACGGTCATTATTCCGAAAGTATACTGACGAGGATCGGCTAGCGGTCCGTGAAGCCGCTGAAAAAGAGGAGGGCGCGCCAGACATTGATTGTCGTTCTGCTTTTGTCTTCTGGCACTGGCTGGCGTGTTAGTTCGCTGTGTAAGTGCGTAGGAGAAGAGTAGCAGAAGGAGCAAATGAAGATGGCGTCTCAAAGGCTCGAGTAATACAGGATAAACCGAAGACCATAGGCAATTCAGATGAAGTCAAGAAGTGAAACTCAGTCAGGAAAGGTCCAGCAAAAATTCCCCGGTGTGCATCTTGGAGGTTTGGCTGTGCTGCCTGATGCGTGCTCGTTGATAGGAACGGGAAGGAAGTGCCAAGCAGCATGTGGTCAACCGAAGTTTATCCGGACGGCCCGGAAATTCCTCACCAATCTCCCCCGCGCCTCCTTGACACGCCCGCTTACACCTGACACCGGTCGATGGCCAAATCCACACATCGTTGAGCGCCGAACGCGTTGATCGCGTCACAAGCCGCCATGTTTGGCATTCTCGAGGCCGTCTCGGTGCCCCATTCGGGCATCTTCAACTCCTACGAAGACCTTTTCAAAGAGTTGAATGATCGTATGGAAAAGGATGGCTACAAGATAGTCAAGGCCAGGTCCCACCGCGGGAAAGTGGGTGGTGCCGACATCCCAGGGAACGAAATAGTACGATGCGACCTCGTCTGCGATCGAGGCGGCAGGCCGTACCGGTGCATGGCCACCAAGCACAAGACAACGACCAAGAAGACCGATTGTCCGTGGAAGGCCAAGGCCGTTCATCGCAAGACGATGGGCGGATGGGTCCTGACAATAACCTGCGACCAGCACAACCACGAGCCAGGAACCCCAGAGCCTCCGACCCCCGAGCCGCCCAGCGAAGACGAGAACAATACCGTGGAAGACCTGGAAGGTGAGCAAGGGTCCAGTCCAAACGACCTTCTGTTGCTAACAGGCGCAGACGATGGACCTCTGCCCGATGCCGAAACCTCGGCTGCCATCCAGGTTGCGGGCGTCTCCAACGCCGTCCTCCGTCTGACCGGCGATACCTTCCACCAGTTCAAGGGCGAATACCGCAAACTGTCGCAGCCGGAGCGGCTCGGAATCCTCTCGGGGTTACAACTCAGGATTGCGGCCATTTACGCCGTCCAGAATGAGGACGTGCAGCGGCAGAAGAGACAGGAGGCCCAAGATAAGCGACATCGTCAGATCGAGGAGGGCAAGCGGCAATCTTCCGCACAAAAGCAACGAGCTCGTCAGCGAAGACAAGCCGAACAGACCCAGCAGCAGATGCACGCCCAACAGCAACAACAACATGTACAACAGCAGACGCTGCCTCAACAGGACGTGCAGGCGCAAGCTCAAGCGCAGGCGCAAGCTCAGGCCCAGGCCCAGGCTCAGGCCATGATGCAATCGCAGCTGTATTTGCCTCAGAATCCGCAGCAAACGCCGATACCTGTCCCGGGGATAGACATGCCCCAGTTCCAGCACTACCCCGGACCTCCGAAGCGCATGCGCGGACGGCCGTCGCAGGGGACGCAGTAGATGGGATGGGAAGGGCCACAGGCGTTATACGGAACTGGCGCTGTTCGATTTGATAAGGATAAGGAAAAAGGGAAGGGAAGAGGGCGGGCCTCACTCAGCGATGCATTTTTTGTGGTCTTAACGGGAATGTATGGGGCTTCTCGCTTGTTCTGTTAGCGCGTCCATCGCAATTCTCACCGCCAAAATTTCTCAGATTTTGCCGATTTTGCCCAACTGCCCCACCATGCCGCCTTGAAGGCTTGAACCATCCACATATTTCACAAGCACAACAACTACTCTCACGATGGCGACGATTGTACCTCCGCCTTCCAAGCGGCAAAGGAGGGAGGAGCTAGAGCGCTCGCATTTCCAGCAGGATGTCACAGCCAGCTCGGGGCCCGAGGGCTCCTTCAAGGCTCGCTTCCTCGATGGTGATGGCAAGCAGATGGCCGATGTGATTGAAGTGCCCCTCGCCGATGCTTCGGAGAAGAACCTGTCACTTCTGTTGAATACGCTTATGGCTAGGGTAAGTCTGTGATTGTCTTACCGTACGAGCCGCTGTACTGACATTCTGTTGTCCAGGAGAGAGAAGAGTTCCTGCCATATCGGTTCCGAATCCACATCCCCGGCTCTGATATCATCGTCGACCAATACCCAACCGATCTACTCCAGCTCCTTCGCAGCCATGGGATTGAGAACCCCTTTGAGACAACCGTGACCCTCAGCGCCGAACCCCAGGCCGTGTTCAAAGTCCATGCCGTCACACGTATGTCACACAGGATACCGGGACACGGCGAAGCCATCCTCGCGGCACAGTTTAGTCCCCGAAACAGTGGCCTCCTAGCGACTGGATCTGGTGATAAGACTGCGCGCATATGGGACACCGAGACCGGCACCCCAAAGTACACCCTCAGTGGCCACAGCGGATGGGTCTTGTGCGTCGCCTGGTCCCCAGATGGAGCGAGACTGGCCACCGGAAGTATGGACAAGTCTCTGCGTCTCTGGGACCCAGAGACCGGAAAGGCCGTCGGAAGTGCTATGACAGGACACTCGAAGTGGGTGACCAATATCGCGTGGGAGCCGTATCATCTCTGGAGAGACGGGACACCTCGAATCGCGAGCGCGAGCAAGGATGCGACGGTCCGAATCTGGATTGTCAACACTGGCCAAACAGAGCACGTGCTCTGCGGGCACAAGAGTAGTGTCAGTTGCGTTCGCTGGGGCGGGACTGGTCTTGTCTACAGTGCAAGCCATGACAAGACGGTCCGAGTATGGAATGCCGAGAAGGGCACCCTGGTGCACACCTTGTCTTCGCACGCTCACTGGGTGAATCACCTCGCCCTCTCGACCGATTTTGCGCTACGAACTTCTTTCTACGATCACACGCCTGTCCCGGACACCGAGGAGGGGAAGCGAATCAAGGCCAAGGAACGGTTTGAGAAGGCCGGGAAGTTTCAGGGCAGGGTCGTGGAGCGTCTGGTCTCGGCCAGCGATGACTTCACGATGTATTTGTGGGATCCCTCTCAAGGAACGAAGCCGGTTGCGCGTCTTCTGGGTCACCAAAAGCAAATCAATCATGTCTCGTTCTCACCCGACGGTAGCCTCATTGCCAGTGCGGGTTGGGACAACCACGCCAAGCTTTGGAGCGCAAGGTATGTGTCAGAGAATCCTGCTTTCATCCTTCGTAAGCTAACAACCAACTCAGGGACGGCAAGTTCATCAACACTCTCCGTGGGCATGTGGCTCCCGTTTACCAGTGCGCGTTTTCGGCGGACTCGAGACTATTGGTGACGGGTTCCAAGGATACGACTTTGAAGGTGTGGTCGATGGCATCCCACAAGCTTCAGGTAGACTTGCCTGGCCACCAGGACGAGGTGTACGCCGTGGATTGGGCCCCCGACGGAAAAAGAGTTGCGAGTGGAGGCAAGGACAAGGCCGTCCGGCTTTGGCGGAACTAGTGCTCCGATGGGCGAGCTCGATTGTATGGATGAGATACCCCCTTGAAAAGTCCCAGTTCCATGAGAGCCGACAGTGCCATTCACACGGCCTATGTTGCAGAATATTTGCCTCTTTCGCCATGACCAGAAACGGTTCCACCCAGTTTCATTGTTGCGTCTACTACGTTCATCCGCGTGGCAAAAGGCGTGCTATCTTGACTCCCAATTCGACGTCCCGGGCGGCGCGTGGCACCACAAGAGTGCGTGCATTACACACGCCGTCGACGCCAAATGAGAAATTAGGGTGCCCTCAAAATCCAACTCGGACTGTCAGAGCTGCAGCAGAGCTCAGGTGAGGCCCGAGGGAGCCACGTACGTGCAAGGGACAGATGCTGCACCTCCGGGAGTTGGTGCTGGCCCGTTGGTTGGCCAGTTACGAAGGCCAGGGTGCAGCGGCCAAGGTTGTTAAGTTGCGTCCCAGGCTTCCAGGATGCTAGGTGCGGGTACTGCCTTGCCTCGAACCCCGATAGCGCCGATCTATCTAGCGGAGGGGGATGTGCAGATGGCGGGTGGTGGTCCTGGGCTTGCGAGGCGCCAGGGTTTCGATATTGGCATGTGGGACGCTCATAGGCTCGCTTGCGAGGAATTGCTGGATGGAGGGGCGACGGGCGCCTCGGGTTGCAGTGCTCCGGAGCTTAGAGGGGATCTCGGCTGCAGAAGAGGCCATATGTGAGAGTCGTGGGTCGGATAGGAAGAATGGAAAAGACGGGGAGGGTTGCGAATTGGGCCGCGGATGGAAGCTCACGATAGCTTCAAAGTCCCTGGGCGGATGGTGTTGTGGGGTAGCATTGCAGCGATACATCGAACCATTGGGCTCGGCCCGTGTTCTAGCAGCCACGATGGAACCCCTTCTTGATCCGGGAACGGTGGAAGGAGCTAGCTTATCCCTCGTGAATCGTCGTCCTTGGTTGCTTGGGTCGTGGTTGAGCCGTGGCGTTGGTAGGCAGGCATGTCACAGTACTGGAGAGGCTCCGGACTAAACCAAGATAATCTCATCACTTGTCGGCACGCATGCATTTCACCTATGTACGCCGTGCATTACATATGCTTCCAACAGCCTCATTCATGCGGCCACGAGCGCCCTGAATCGGCCAAGTACCAACGTTGTCACGCCCTGAAGCTCGCCGTCCAGTCCGGCGTTCGGGTCTTCTCGGGCCTGGCCCACCGGAGCCGGCAGTCGCTTAGACGTAGGAGGCACGGCGCGGTTGAGAACCAGAACCACGACACGCAGCACGGGGCAGCAGTCCAGGGTTTGGTTTGACAGGGGCGACCCGAAAGCCAAAAGACGAAGCAAACCAAATCGGCCTCCTTGCAGGACAGGGCGGAGCACGACTTGCAGCCCACGAGGCGACTCCACCGATCGTGAGTGGGTGGCCGAGACGAGTCTGGGACTTGCGAGCGGGCGGAAAGCCGCGGGAAGCAGGGGAGGAGAATTGTGGGATCGGCTACCCTAGACCACCGGTTTTGCGTGCGGGGCCGGGAGGGTGGGGAC